>PVKA01027901.1:0-29994 GCA_004027165.1 Ctenomys sociabilis | reverse complement strand
TTCTTCTTCTTCTTCTTCTTCTTCTTCTTCTTCTTCTCCTTCTCCTCCTCCTCCTCCTCCTCCTCCTCCTTCTTCTTCTTCTTCTTCTTCTTCTCCTTCTCCTTCTTCTTTTTCTTCTTCTCCTTCTTCTTCTCCTTCTTCTCCTTCCTCTTCTTCCTCCTCCTCTTCACAATAAAACAAAGTATGAACAGTTAAAACTCTATTACTTGGCCCTTTCTTTTCTTACCTCCTACCAGTTCAAAATGCTTTCATCTCTTAATAGCCAGCATTCTTTTAGATGAGTAATTGGGTTCCGCACACTCAAGCCTCAGGACAATCTTCTTTGTAGTTTTAGCCTTCTTCTGGAAAATCAGCATAGTCTGTCCACCATAGCCATTCTGCTTCCTATCATAGCGCAGCTTTCCTTGGACATATAGGGAATCCTTGCCTTTCTTTCTTTTTTTTCAGAACCAGGGATTGAACTCAGGCCCTTGCACTTGCCAGGAAGGCACTTATTCCATTGAGCCATCTCCCCAGCCCCTCTTACCTTTCTTGTACGGTGTCACTTTTTGGGGTTGATGCTTGCCATACTTCTTACAGGAGGTTTGCTGGGTTTTGGAAACATTCACTGTGCTTGCAGGAGCTCTACCAGCCTGTATTCTTGAAATAATTCAAATGTTTATTTGTATTCTCTTTGAAGTCAGTGATCATTTTAAAGATGAGTCTTTTGGATTCTTATGTCTTGCCTTCCATCCATTTCGATGTCTTTGCATTCCAATACTGATAAATTGTGGGTGTTTGGGGGACTCGTGTTGCCTGTTTCTTTGTATGTCTGTATTTCGCTGTTGAGGTTTGTGCTTCTGTTGCGTGGATAACTCTTCTGCTTCTGTGTGAGAATCTTCGTAGTGACCACCTTCCTTTGAGGCCTTGATCTCTAGGACCAGCTAGAGTGGAGAAACAAACTGCAGTAACAGTGATGATGCAAGGACAAACACCATACTGAAATACAAATAAAACCAGTTGAGAGCAACAACTCTATCCCTATTAGTAATAGAAAAGAAAAGGACAATAATAATATAAGCATAAACTAAAACACTAGAAGTTAAGAAAAGGGCTGGGTGTGGTGGTGGTGGTGGGAGGAGCATAGAATAAGAAACAAGAAATCTGAATGAAAAAGTAAATAATATTAGATAAAAGAGGAAGAAGCAACAAATAGAAAGAAAATGAGTAAACGCTTCCTCCGTGCTGATAAGCTTCTTTCCCTAACCTGTAATCTTGGAATTCCCAGCTAGGGGGTCACTGAGGAGTCACCCTTGGGCCTTCCTGTTCCTGTCCTCAGCCTCCGGAGCACAGGCCTGTGCCACGTGAATGCTGGCCCCGCCTTTCCCTTGGGCCAGCTGGGTCATGTATGTCATTGCCTCTGGACTGTGTCCACTCCACACCTGTTGACCCTTGTTTATTTCCTTCTGCCCAACCACAGCCCCTGCTCTCCTAAGCTGCCTCTGTGGCCTGGGTGCTCCTAAGGTGCCTGTTCATTGTCCCTAGATAGGGCGGCTGTCCAAGCAGAGGTGTAACCCTGCACAAATTGCAGAGAGGGGACAGCAAGCAGACTGTCCTGTGCTGGAAGGTGTCAGAGACTGGAGTCAAGCAATCCCTCAGGTCATCTGGGCCCTTTCAGATCCAACCTCTCAGAGAACCACACAGGACTGGCCTCAGCCTCACCTTGAGGTTCTGTCTGCACCTGCTCTCTTCCTCTTTTTTTTTTTTTTTTTTTTTTTTGGTGAAACTGGGGATTGAACTCATGCCCTTGCACTTTCCAGGGAAGCGCTTATTCCACTGAGCCATCTCCCTGGCCCCTGCTCTCTGCCTCCTGAGTCCCACTGGCTTCCTTCTTGGAAGCTCTGCAGCCAACCCTGCCATCCCAAGACTGTTTCACAGCTGCCACCGGGTGCAGAGGGGGGTTGCTCCAGGGCTGCTGAGGCCTGGAGTGGCTGAGCCCCAGCAGCAAGCCCCCGCAGCTCTCCACCCCGAGTTATGCAGAGGCTGCTGTGGATTTCTTCTAAAAGCCAGCCATGCTCCCCAGCCCCTCTGTGCCTCAGAGAGGTAGCACAAACACTTCACATCTTTCTGTGCTATCAGGCTAGACCCTGAGGAGCAACCAAAACCACTAGGACAGGCAGGATTGAAGTGAACAGTGATATCTTAATTTCCTTATTTCAGGCTGGGTGCAACCTGGTTAAGGGTGAGAAGGCAGTTGACTACAAATAAGGAAAGGAGTCTGCTTATAGACTAACAGGAGTGGGAGGGGACATCATAGGTCATGGGTGGATCTGTGCCTCTTTGAGGGCAGGAAGGTACAGGATGACAGTGGTGTTCTGCTGACTTATAGCATTACACTCTGTAGGTTTACAAGGTTTCCTGTAACTGGGTCTGGGAGCCATCCTGATAAACATATTTATTTGAGTCTCTCAGGACGGGGGTGATGCTTCCTGCTTGAACAGAGTGGCGGTCTGTAGTTTTTCCTCACCAGGTTGGGAGGGGTCTACTTGTGAGGACCTAACATCTACATTGCCTGTTTCTTGTGTGTTCTAGCTTTCCTGTCATCTTGCTTGACTCCGAAGGCTATTCTGACCCTGGATCTTCCCACTCACAGTTAGGCAAAGGGCACTTCTATTGTGGGTGGTGGGGATGGAACCCAGGGCTTTGCACTGATCTGGATCATTCCCATTTTCCATTTTGGGCCAGGGTCTTTCTAAGTCACTATGCTGCCCATGACAGGCTTGAACTTGGCAGGACCCCGCTGTTTAATTCCCAGTCTTCTCCACCCCCAAGCCACTCACACATCAGGGGGATGGCTGCACCCAGAAAGGAAAGGTGGTCTGTGCTCCTGCCTCTGCATATGGCTGTAGGGTTCTGTCGCTAAGAAAACTGGGGGTGAGGTGTGTGAGGCGGGATCCCGTCGTAGTGTCCTACAGTCCCTGACGCTGCTGCAGTGGCCTGGAGCACTGCTGATGCTCGATCCGGCTGATAGGGCTGAGGGGCAGTCAGGTTGTACCAACGCCCTCCCCAAGGTCTGGTATGGCAGTCCTGTTCTGGTCACAGCCCTCATAGGATGGGAGAAGGGAAAGAATAGAGGGCCTCTGAGAGATGGCTGGGGATGAAGAGAGCCAGGGCCCACCGGTCCTCAGTGGTTTGGCTGGTGTGTTCCGCCAGTGGGAGCTGCCATTCTTTAGCAAGTAGGGATCTCCCAACCATGGAGCTCTCTCTTATATCCCTGAGAAATGCTCCACTTGGGGTCAGGAAGGAGAACTACTGCACCTGCCAGGCCCTTACCACCCCACCTGCTGGGCTCTGGTCTGCAGCTGGGTCCCCGGAGTTAGAGGAGCCCACGGGGCTTGCCTGTTGGCCCAAAGTGATGGTCCTGGCTACCAGCAGAATCTGAATTACCCTGGAGACTAGCTTTGTTGTGGACGCCTGGGCACTGGATGCCCCTCACTGTGGCCTTCTTGGCCAAGCAGATGCAAGTGACGTGGCACATCTAGGAATGGGCGTGGGAGAGGTGGGAGGAGAGGGTGGGCTCTTGGGCCAGGGCAAACGGGCCAAGTCTTGTGGTGCCCCAGTCTCAGATTGTCACAAACTGAAGGACACATAGGCCAGGGGCTCCCGTGGGCTGCAGTTGGAGGGGCTAAGTGTCTGTTGGGAAAGAATAGAAAGGTAGTGGGAGAGACCTGGGGGCCAGGGAGAGCATGGGCGACCCTGGTCTCCAGCAGGCCATGAGTTTCTAGGGTTTGTGCCTGCTCACCCACCAGGGTCCTGGATGAGAGGACCGCTCAGCTTTGCTGGCAGGAAGAGGCTCTCTGAGGGCATCCACACTCATCCTCTGTCTTCCCCTTGCAGCTCCCAACTCAGTCACACATCTGCAGAACACAAGTGAGACCAACACCTCGGTCTCCCTGACCTGGAAGGCCCCTGAGGACCCCCACTCGCACCTCTACACATACCAGGTCCAGTGGAGCAGTGAGACGCATCTCCCTGAAGCTGGGGCCAACTGGACGGGAAGGAGCAAGGAGACACAGTATGTGGTGATGGCCCTCAGGCCTGGCACTCTGTATACCTTCAGAGTGTGCGCTGAGAGGAATGAGGCGGCCAGCCACATGCAGAGCCTCCATGCATCCACAGGTGAGAGGCCCACCTCTCTCTACTTGGCCAACCAGGCCTCCCGGGTGGACTACACATCCCGTCAGGCCATGGGGCTGGAGACTCACCAGCTGCCTTGACACTGATCCCCACAGTCCTGGGGCTTACTGTGTGAGGATTCCTGTCCTTCTGGGGGAAACAGCATGAGGGAAGAAGGGGATCCTGCCTTTGGGTGGACCAGTGGGGTCAGAGCTCCTGCTGACTCCTCTGTCCCTACCCCCAGCTCCAGACACTGTCACCATTGCCTCCTGTGTCAGCGCCTCAGGGGGCTATGGGCTCATCCTGAACTGGTCCTGCCCCACTGGGGGGTATGATGGTTTTGAGCTGAAGGTGAGTGGGCAGCAGGGCTCCCAGTGCAGATCTGTATGTGGGATCAACGAGTTCCTGTCGGGCCTTGGACCGGCTCAGTCCTACACAGTCACCGTCACAACCATCTGGAGCGGACTGAGGGCTGTTTCTGTCCCAGTGACCTGCTACACTGAAAGTGAAGGTAAGCAAAGCCCAGGGCAGCTTGGAGTGGAGGGAGAGTCGGCCTCTGGGGGAGGGAGTCCACAGGGCCCTGGGGTCTGTCTGCTTGTGTCTCAGCTTTCTGAGACTTCATACATAGTACTTTACATGCAGCTGTCCACAGCGCTGATTCAGCTTGGGAATGCACCCATGTTAGTGGTGCAACTCAATGATGGTTAGTACAGTCACAGCATTATGCAGCGATCACTGTCAATTTCAGAGCATTCCTTTACTCCAGAAAGAAAATGCTCTCCCTTTCGCCATCACTCTCTAATTCCCCATTCCCAGCCCCCTGCCCTGGACAGTCACTAATTTCATGAGTAAGTACTTCCTTCCTTTTTACTGCAGAGTAATCTTCCATTGTATGGGCATACCACATTTATTTATCCATCCATTGGTTAACAGATCTGGAGCTGTTGTGGATTAGTGCTGACATGAACACTTGGGTACAAGTTTTTTGTGTGAACATATGTCTTTATTTTTCTTGGGCATACACCCAAGAGTAGAATTGCTGGGCCACATGGTAACTGCTTCACTGCCAGACTTATACTGAATGTGGCCATGCCACTTATAAGTGGGGTACTTGAAGAGATTTGGAGATTGACTTTGGAAAGGTCTGATTTATCTTGGCTGTAGACCTTCGCTTGGCCCCATTTTTCCCTTCCTGGGAAGCAGAGCCTCTTGGAATGCTGGGTCTTCAGGGGGAGAGATAGGGGGAGGCTGTGGCCAGGAGAAGTGGGCACTCCCCACTGCACCTTGCCGGGCTCTGTCTCTTGGCCACAGGTCCCTAAGGGGACCATCTTCTCATGTGGCACAGGGCACAGCCAGGCACTGCTGAGGCCTGTTGGGCGACAGCGTCCCTGAGCAGCCCTGGCCTCTGAGGCTGAGGGAGCTGGCTGTGGGCTCATGAGTCCACCCTGTGGTGGGTGAAGGACCACTGTCCAGGCCAAGGAAGGGGGAGCTGCAGCAGCCCTCAGTCACTTAGATCAGGCTCGGGGACTGGCAGAAAGACAGTAGGGGAGATAGGTCTTTGTCCAGTTCGGCCTTTAATATGCAGAACTGGCAGGGCTGGGCATAGGAGGTCAACAGGCCAGGGCTGGCCCCTAAGGTGTCCTGGCCCCTCCCTAGGTGTCATTGCTGGAGTTGTTGTGGGTGTCCTCCTGTTCCTCCTGCTTGTGGGCCTGCTGATTTTGTTCCTGAAGAAGAGGTGAGACTCCATGTGGTGTGGGGCTGGTGGCTGAGTGGGTGCAGGCCTGCAAGGAAGCCTGTGGTCTGTGCCTCACCTTCTGCTGTCTGTCCTTCCCAGGAACAGGAAGCATCAGAAGCAGGAAGCACTGCAGGACCTGGTGCTCAGGTAAACAGAGGCCTGGGGACCTTGTGACAGTCCTATTGGGCAGTGCATGTGCTTGCTGGTCTCAGGGCGGGGCAGAGGGTAGGACCAGAGCTCAAATGCCCTGGGCTGGTGCCTGGACTCAGTTCCTGCTTGGCCAGGGCTTCCACTCATTCATTCATTCATTCGTTCGTTCATTCATTCATTCATTCATTCATTCATTCATTCATCTGCTAGCAACTGAGCACTAAAGTCTATCAGGTACTCTTCTAGGAAACAACAGGATAAAGATTATAGCCCTCCTGAAGCTTATGTTCTGGTACAAGAACACATTACTAAACAAAATAACACAACTTGGAGGTATCTTTGGAGGCAGAGCAAGACCCGGGGCTTAAAGGTAGAGGGCCATTGTAGCAGGGTCCTGTAATTGCAGCACTGTGAGGCTGAGGTGGATTGATTTCAAGTTTGAAGCCAGCCTAGTGTACAGAGCAAGTTTGAAGCCAGGCTGAGCTATGTCATGAAACCCTGTGTTACAAAAATCAGTCATCTAGCTGGGCGTGGTGGCACATGCCTGTAATCCCAGCACTTGGGAGGCTGAGGCAGGAGGATTGTTGTGAGTTCAAGACCAGCCTGAGCTACAAGTGAGCTTAAGGCCAGCCTGAACTGCATAGTGAGACCCTGTCTCAAAAAGACCAAAAAAAAAAAAAAAAAAAAAAATCAGTCATCAATAGCCTAAGATGTCACTTTACCCAGAGGCTGTGGAGAGCCCCGATGCCCTGGAGAAGGCATTCTGGGAAGAGGTCAGCCATGCAAAGTCCCCGGCACAGCTACGAGGGTGCTGGGACATTGGGCACACTGTGCATCTTGGAGGAAGAGCCAAGTGAGCTTCAAGGCTGTCAGGAAATGAGTGCAAGGGGTGGCAGGGGCCAGGTCAGACAGAGCCTGAGGTGCAAGTGAGGAGTGTGAGTTTATTCTGACAGAAACTTGGGAGGCTTGGGGGAGACTGGTGGTGCTGTCTAACATGGTGACAAAGCAGAGACAGATGTGGGGGAGCCAAGGGGAGCTCGGCTGTGCCCAACTGAGGGCTGAGATGGTGCACATGGCTGGATTTTGGGAAGGTTCTGCTGGAGAGTTGGGAGTGCGCGCTGGGCGCAACTCCATGGCACAATGGGCTTGGAGCATGTGTTGAGCTGAGGCTCCTCAGTGGCGTGGCCAACACGCCTATGTTAGGTGGATGACGAGGATAGAGGAGCCCAAGGTGAGGCGTGGGCACTGCAGGGGAGCTAAAGGCCATGGCCAGGGCTTCGGACACAGATGCACACGCAGGACAGTGCGGGGTACGCACAGGTGAGGTCTCATTTCTTCTTCGCCACAGCACCTGTCCTCTCAGGGTCCTCGAGCAGAGTGGGCCACCTCGCCCTGGGCCACAGGCCATGCACAGCACAGCCACATACCATCGCACTGTTCACCCCCCCTCTGGCCCTGTTATATGTTGAATGCTTGCTACCAGCAACTTCAATATGTATGTTTGAGCCAGTGCGGTGGATTCAATATGTAATCCCAGAACTCAGGAAACTGAGGCAGGAGGATCACCAGGAATTGGAGGCCAGCCTGGGCCACATAGTGAATTCAAGGCTAGCAAGACCCTGTCTCAAAAAGATTAAAACAAAAAACAAAAACAAAAACAAACAAACAAACAAACAAAAAAAAACAAGATTGGGGTAAAGGCCATAGGTGCAATCCCTAGTTCCCTCTCCAAGAAAATTGTTTGGGTATCAGTGTCAGGACCTCCCAGAACACCTAGGGCTCGGGTGAGAAAAAAGCTGCAAAGTTCAGCAGACCTGAAAGTAGGAACTGGTAGTAGAGGTTCTGTCTAAGATCACTGTGTGGATGGAGAAAGCAAAGCTACAGCCAAAGATAGAAGCCCAGGAGACAATCTCAGCAGTTGGAAGCCTGAGGTGGGAGGATCACCGTGAGTTCAAGGGCGGCGGGAGGCGCCTACTAGGGAACAATAATTGGTCACTGGCCCCAAAAGGCCAGGCAGAGAAGCACGGGGGCGGGCCCAACTGCGGGTCGGGGAGGGTCGGAGCCATGGGCGGAGCTCCGCTCAGCTTCTGTGGAGCAAACGTGGGGCAGGTGAGCTGGCTTGGCAGGGTGGCTGGGATTCAGGATGTCTGGCACCGGGCCAGGGCAGCCAGCTTGTCCAAGGGGAGAGAGCCCCGCAGCGCTGCAAGCTGAAGGAAGAAGGGGAAGGGAGAGCGTCTGCTAAGTTACAGCTGAACGTGACATCACGCGCTTGCCATCCCAACTACTCAGAGGCTGAGCAGGAGAACCACAAGCTCAAGCCCAGCCCAAGAGCCACTGTAGAGCTTGCCACACAGCAGGTGACGTATGTCGAGGTGCAGCCATCGCTACCATCTCCAGGACTCCTCATCTTGCAGAACTCGATGTCCATCAGATAACACCCTCGCCCCTAGCACGGCCATTTCCCCTTCTGTCTCTTGAATTTGACTCCCAGAGATTCCTCAGATAAGTGGAATCATGTCATCATGTGTGCATGTGTGCGCCCGCCCACGGACGGACCTAGGTCACCTAGCACAGCGGGGAGCGTGCGTCAGCATTCCCTTCCTTTTGTGGCTGAGTACTAGTCCACTGTGTGGATGGACCACATTTTCTTCATCCGTTCATCTGTGAATGGAGTCTGTTTTGAATAATGCTGTGAAGCCCGCAGGAGCACACGACCCTCGCTGCTGAGCCCTCCCTGGTTGCTCTCTGGTGTACCGTGAAGTAGCCCTGTCCCGTCAGAATCACCTTTTCTTTTACCCCAAGAGCACAGGAGGAAGGGGATCCAATCCCCTCTCCCTTCTCCTCCACAGCTTTTCCGGGGACATCCTGGCCAAAAACTTTGCTGACCATGTCAGACGAAATGAGAAGGACAGCAACCGCGGCTTTGCGGAGGAGTACCAGGTGGGCTCCCCATCCGGGGTCCCTTCTTGCCCCAGTCTTTTCCTCACGCGGGCTCCCGGCCGCTCCGGCTTCAGGGCTGATCGGGCTGTCCAACCCCCTGCTCTGCCACTGTCCCCAAGCCCTGCCCCAGGTGCCCTCCGCCGCTCCCCAGGGAGGAGGCCAGGTGTCTTCCAACTCTGGCCTGCAGAGGGCGCTCTGAGCCCACGGAGAAAGCCCACTCCCGCCGCTCTGCTCTCCCGCAGCAACTGTGCCTGGAGGGCGAGGGCCTGGCGCAGCTGGTGGCTTTGGCCCCGGAGAACAAGACCAAGAACCGCTACCGAAACGTGCTGCCCTGTGAGTGCCCGAGCTTGCCAGCGCCCTGTCCCAGCCCAAAGCCCACCCCTCCTGGCTGAGATCCCCACCCCTTCGGATCCGAATGGCTCCTAGTCCCTCACCTTTCTGCGGCTGCTCCTAGACGACTGGTCCCGGGTGCCCCTGCAGCCCCTCCAGGACGAGCCGGGCTCGGACTACATCAATGCCAGCTTTATGCCTGTGAGGTTGGGTCGGGCTGGGAGGATGCTGGAGCCTGGGGACACGGGCTGGGACGCATCACCTGACCTCCACTTGCCCGCCTTCCCCAACCAGGGCCTCAGCAGCCCCCAGGACTTCATCGCGGCCCAGGGCCCCCTGCCGCAGACCGTGCGCGACTTCTGGCGCCTGGTGTGGGAGCAGCAGAGCCGCACCGTGGTGATGCTCACCAACTGCCTGGAGGCCGGCCGGGTGAGCAGGTGCCGCCTGAGGCCCGCCCCAAGCCGAGAAGTGGGGAGCAGGTGCTGGCCGGGACAGCGGTCTCGGTCTCGTGTCACCCTTGCAGAGGCGCCACCCCCACCAGATTCAGCTGCGTGCTCTGGGCCCTCTTCCTCTTCAGAAGGCCACATATGCTGCCATGGGCCCCGATGACCTCATCCAGTCCCAGTGACCTCCCTAGGGCTGCCTCCAGATGCCCTTAACTTTAGTTTGGGGTGGCATTTCTAGCACATGACTTCCAGGAGATGCACGGCTTCGTTGGGGTGGAGCTGGTCCCATCCGGAATGGGGATGGAGTCTTTTTTTTTTTTTTTTTTTTCACCTGGAGTTGAACTCAGGGCCTGGCGCTTCAGCTAAGCTACATTCCCAGAGAGGACTTTGCAGCTGACATGAATGTGCACCCAGACACCCACAGGTCCCTCCCCAGGGCCAGAGCAGGGTCCCCCACCCAGAGCAGACCTGGGAGCCTGTGGCTGCTCCCTGATGGTCTGTTCTCTGCAGGTGAAGTGCGAGCACTACTGGCCTCTGGACGCCCAGCCCTGCACCCACGGGTACCTGCAGGTGTCCTTGGTGGATGAGAAGGTAACAGAGAACTGGGCTATTCGGGACCTGCAGCTGCTCCACGTGAGTCCCTGCCCCCCCCCCCTCCAGTGCTCTAGGGGGATTCCCCAGGTCCCTGGGGCATCTCCAGGAAGTCCCCCAGGTCTCCCTGGCCCACAAGCTTTCTCCTTCCAGATAAAAGAACAGACATCCCTGTCTGTGCGACAGTTCCACTACCTGTCATGGCCAGACCATGGTGTGCCACCTTCCCCCGACCCCTTGCTGGCTTTCTGGAAGACTCTGAGGCTATGGCTGGACCAGACCCTAGAAGGAGGCCCGCCCATTGTGCACTGCAGGTGAGGCCAGCCTGGAGCCCTCATGGGAACTCTGGATGGCAACCCTGGGTCCCTGGAATTATAGAGAAGGAAGGGGAAAGTCAGGAGGTGAGTGAGGGAGATTGAGGAGCTGGAACACAGATGAAAAAGAACATTGCACCTAGACAGGAGAGGGAAGGCAGAAGGCAAAGGGGCAGAAACTATGAGTGAGGAGCCAACACCCAAGGATGGCTCCATGCCAGCTCCCCATCAATCAATTAAAGCAATTATCTCACCGTGCTTGGTGGCTGGTACTTACAATTCCAGCATTCTGAAAGCTGAAGTGGGGGGATCGCAAAGCTAACCTTAGTGGTGGGGCATGGTTGGCGCCCGCTTGTAACCCGAGCACTCTCAAGGTTGAAGGGATTGATGCAAGCTTGAGGCCAGCCTGGGCTGCAGGATGGCGTCGAGGCCAGCCTGAGCTGTTGTCTGAGTTACTCTGCTCTCATGGCTGTGACAAATACCTGACACTTAAAATGAGGAAAGGAAAAGTTTATTTAGCTCACAATTACTGGAGGCTTCAAGACACTGGAGGAGAGGCGGGGCGCTGCCGTGTCCAGGATGACCCTCTCCACATCTCCAAGAAAGCACAGGAGAGCCAGTTTAATGATTCGTGCCTCTTTGGCCCCGCCCCTCGGGCCCTGCCCCAGTCCTCTGGCCCCACCCCTCAAGCCACTCCCTTCGCCACCAGCTGGCTCTGCCCCATAACTTACATGAGGCTGTGGGGGACAACTAGACACAAACCATAACATTCTGCCCCTGGACCCTGAAAGTCTTGTGCACATCCCTTTCTGCAAAAGGCATTTTAGTCCATCTCCTAGAGTTACCAAAGTCCCAACAGTTTCAGCATTGCTGAAAAGTCTAAGTGCCAAGTCTCCCGCAAGATCCAAGGCACACTCTCAGCTGTGAGCCCCCGTGTAAATGAAAAGTTAAACACATCCAGCATTCAAAGGCACAACACAAACATCACCATTCCAAAAGGTACACACAGGAGGATATGAACCACTGGGGCCAAAACGAGCCCAAAATCCAGCAGGTCCCTGTGGAACACCCGAAGCAACCCGTGGCGCTGTGAGCGCCAAGTGGCTCCACCCCTGCGGCACTCGGAGGCTCCCGCGGCTTCTCTCACAGGCCGGCTTTGCTCCCTCTTTGCACTTTCCCTCAGATGATTCAAGTTCCTCGATTTTCCAAACTTCTGGGGTTTCCACTGAATAGGCTTCTCACAGCTTCACACGCTGCCCTCTCAGGGGCACGCTGCCTGGCCTCCCAGCCTTCTTCTGAAATCGAGGTGGAAGCTTTCTTAACCTCAGAACTCCCGCATTCTGCATGCATCTAAAACCAGCACCATGTGCATGACGCCAAGGTCGGCTGCCCAATGGAGCAGTAGCCAGGCTTTCCTCTCTCTTGGTGTAGGGGTCGAGTGCCTGGATCACTGAGCACGCTGACCCTGATTCTGAGAAACAAGTTCTCTGTGATGGCACAATTCTGTAATCTTGTGTGGCCACCACCTCCATTCTGGGACATGGGGGCTCGGGGCTTTCTCCTCAAAGCAAAGTCCCTCACCCTTGAGATTCTGAGGCTGCACAGGGCAAGAACCTGCCACCTCCTGTGATGCCCTCAGGACCTCTTTTCTACTCTTCTGTTCCTTCTCTGCAGTGGAGTTCCTCTCTGCTCTTATGGGGACTGAACTCAGGCCCTTGGACTTGCCAGACAAGCACTTATTCTACTGAACATCTCCCTGGCCCTTGCATTCCATAGTCTTATATGAGCTTTCTTTCTGGTCAAACTCACAACATTTTAGATCATTCTGCTGGGCTCTTTTCTCTTCATTCTCAATATAAATTTGATTAAAAGCCCCCATCAAGAGCCATGCCACTGCCCCAATATTTTACTGTTTTGAGATTTCCTTTGAAAGATTAATCAGCCCTCCATGTTTAGTCCCAGTTCAGGCAGAGTCTTTGGACACGGGTAAACTTCAGATAAGCCTTTTGCCAACCCAAAACACAAATGATCTGTAGTCCAACAACCAAAGAAGTCCTTCTTCCCACAGACGCTCCCCAGCCTGGTCCTTATAGGCAGCATTTCTATCTGTCTTCTGTCTGAGCTCTGACCAGAATCTTCTCTACAGAACAACCAGAGCTGTTTCAGTGCTTTGCTTGTAGGCGATATCTCCAAACCTTTTCTATTTCTTCCCACAAGCCAGTCCCAAGAGTTTGTAACCCACATCGTCAGGTGTAGCCACAGCAGCAACCCACTCATGTAGTACCAATTTGTTTTACTCTTCTCTCATTGCTGGGACAAATACCCGATACTCAAAAAGCTTATTTAATTCACAGTTACTAAGGTTTCAAGACACTGGAGGAAGGGCTGGGGCACTGCGGTGTCCAGGATGACCCTCTCCACATCTCCAAGAGTGCACAGGCGAGCCAGTTTAATGGTTCAGGCCTCTCTGGCTCCGGCCTCTCTGGCCCCGCCCTGGTCATCTGGCCCCACCCCTCAAGCCAATAGTTGCTCCTCCGACCACATCTGCCCCATAACTTACATGAGGCTTTGGGGGGGACAACTAGACACAAACCATAACAATTGTCTCAAAAAGAAAGATGAGCCGGGTGTGGTGGCACATGCCTGTAATCCCAGCACTTGGGAGGCTGAGGCAGGAGGATTGTTGTGAGTTCGAGACCAGCCTGAGCTACAAAGTGAGCTTAAGGCCCGCCTGAACTGCATAGGAAGACCCTGTCTCAAAAAGACAAAAAAAAAAAAAAAAAAAAAAAGAAAGATGAAAAAGGCTAGCCTTAACAATTTATTGATACCTGTCTCAAAGTAGGGGGAAAGATAAAAAATATGTCAAGCTCAGCCTGGTTGCACACACCTGTGAGCCCAGCAGTGAGGAGGCTGAGGCAGAAGGATTGTCACATGTTTGAGGCTACCCTGAGCTACACAGTGAATTCAAGGTCAGCCTGAACTATACAGTGAGACCCTGTTTCACCAAACAAATACCTTAAAAAAAAAGAAAACAGCATATCAATGAAAAAAGCCAGACAGAATGAGAAATACATAATGCCCAGTTCTATTAACACTTGATATCCAAAATGGGTAATTCCTCAGAGACAGAAGATGGATTTCCATTTAAGTGCCTGCTCATGCAAATGTAGTCAGGCACAGGATACTGCGGTTTGATCCCCACTTCCACCAGCATTACCAGACCCATCCTTAAGACAGCCTGAGCCAGCCAAAAAAAAAAAAAAAAAGAGAATTTCCAGAGTTGGAGGGAGAAGGGGAATGAGGAAAACTGCTTAATGATTATGAGGTCTCCTTTTGGGACAATGACGGTGCTTTGAAGAGCGTTGTAAATGCACAAAATGCCACTGGATTAGTCAGTTAAAGTGGCATAAAGAAATTTACAAGTGCTGAGCCAGTAGCTCATCTTCCTGGGTCTGAACTCCGCCCCAGATGTTCCCATCTGTGATCTGGGCTAGTAAAAGGCTCTCTTTTTAGGCTGGGGAGTTGGACCAGGGCCTCACAGAGGCAAGGAGCCAGGGGTGGCTGTCAGCACCTTCTACTGAGCTAAGGCCCCCATCTACTAGGACCCCTGGGTGCGCAGAACACGCCCTGCCTGACCCTGCCTCCTCCTGTCCTGCACAGTGCTGGAGTGGGCCGCACGGGCACCCTCATTGCTCTGGTCGTTCTGCTGCAGCAGCTGGAGTGTGAGGGCTTCGTGGAGCCCTTGGGCTTCATGAAGAGGATGAGGCAGAGCAGGCCTCTGATGGTGCAGACAGAGGTGAGGGCGCCTCCCGCTGGGCTTGGGGTGGGGGATGGGCGGTGGGTTCCAGGGCTCAGCGCTCAGCCTGCCCCCGCCCAGGCCCAGTACGTGTTCCTGCACCAGTGCATTCTGCGCCACCTGGAGTTGTCAGCAGCCACTCTGGCCCAGAAGGACGCAGAGTATGAGAACGTGGCGAATCTCATCTATGAGAACGCGGACGCCATCCGCGCACATGAATTGCAGGTCTAAGCCTGGGGGATGGGCCGTTAGCCTAGCCACGCTTGAGCGCTGGGTCTCCCAGCCCAGATCCCTGGACCCCTGGGATAGTGGAGGGCTGGGGCCCGGGATCCTGGGTCCTGTGGGGAGGATGCTGGGAGCATTGGCTCCTCCGCTGCTCTGGAGTCTGGTCCTGCACTGGGTGAACATGGACCCTGGTCCCTTGACCACGAGGGTGGAGCTGGCTCCGGCTCTGTGCGGGAGGAGCTGTGGCCTGGGGAAGGCTCTCTTAGCAGTTATCTGGAGCCTGCCTGGCCTCTGTGGAAGGCAGGACTGCAGGCCCAAGGGGCAAGGGCAGGCTGGACCCAGCTCTGCTTTTCCTTTGGAAGCCAAGGCTGGCTTCTGGGATCAGAAGCCTAAGGCATCCCTTGCCTTAGGCTTCTGGGATCAGAAGCCTAAGGCATCCCTTGCCTGTGGTCTCCCTGCACCCCACTCCACATGTTTTCCTACTTCCCATAATTTATTAAATCACTGTTCTCCCAAGGGCTGCTCCAGTGGATTTCTGGGTCAGGGTGTATTACTGGGTGGGAGTAGGTGTGGGCTCCTGCCTTAGGCAGGTGTCCTAGGGTGGGGCCTTCTCGGATGTAGGTAGGCGGGGATCGCTCCTAGGAAAGGCCTCTGTGTCCAAGGTCTGGGTTGTGCACGCGGGCGCGCGCGAGGTGGTGCCTGGGGGCACAGGTGGTGGCAGGGCAGGATACCCGACCTCTAGAAGGGGTTCTCTTGACTCCTGGGACTGGGCGTGAGGTGTGTGTGTCGTGTGCGTTGTCGATGTCTGCTGGATGGCTGGACCAGAACACAGAATCCCAGGGACCGATGGCGCCATCGTGGTTCCCGGGTGGGCGGGCTGAGGGGCGGAGCGGCGTCCTGCCTCCCAGACTCACAGGCGCCGCCTTCTCGGGGCTCAGCACCCGGGACAGCGCCGCCCACGTGGCTCGGAGGTCCTGCCCAGCCATCCAGCAGGTAAGAGCGCAGGGCCCGCCAAGCTTGTCCTCCGTCTATCCTCAAGGGATAGGGCGGGGTGGGGGAGGGCAGTTGGAGGGACAGTGGAAGAACCAAGCGAGGGCGTGGAGGTTGGAGCTTGAAACTAGGAGATGGGGATTAGAGACGGGAGACAAGATGGGTGTGGAGACAAAGAGCTGAAGGGGGAGGGGAGCGCCCCCAGCCTACAGAGACAGATTCCAGAGAGAAGGGGAGACGGTCAGAATGGATAACGCCTGTTTGGGGTCAAGATGGAGGAGACTAAGGCGGTGGCGAGAACAGGTGTGAAGACAAGAGCTGGGGTGCATAGGAGAGACGTATGGGCCATGATAACGTGGGAACCCAGCAGAGGCATCCGATACCCCCACCCGCCCCCAGCAAGAGGGGGGAAGGGCCAGATGCAGCGTGTGTGTGTGTGTATGTGTATGTGTGTGGGGGGTGCTGCTCACCAGCCTCCTAGGGTTCGGAATCTGGTGGGGGACCGCAGGTGCGCCCAGTGCCTGGAGTCAGCCGGCCCCGCCCCGATTTCGCTTCCTGCGTCAGCCCCGCCCGTTGTCCTGGCAACAGGCCGTTGCCTGACAACCAGAGGTGCGCACGCCCTGCTGGCTTTGAGCCAGGCTGTTGCTCCAGGCAACTCTTCTGATGGTTCCCACGCCTCTTTGCCCTCTTCCGGCTCAAGCTTGGAAAGGGCAGAAGACTTGGTGATCCCTGACGGAGCCTTGGAGCAGGGAGGCGTCCAGTGGGATGGAACTGGGACCCCAAAGCCTTGCCTTCCTTGGCCTCGCTGGGAGGCTGAGACTGCAACTCCCAGCAGGCCCCGGGAGCCATGCAGCCGGAGGTCTTCATAGTGGAGGACTCAGTGGATGCTGGGGTGGGAGTGGGGGCCTAGGGAACTTGAGTGCCTCAGGAGCGAGCAGCGCGGGACCCGGCCGCTATGTTCCCGGAGCCTCCTACCCCAGGGTCTCCGGCTCCCAATGGCCCTCCGGACTCCAGCCGCATCAGCCAGGGTGCAGGTGAGCTGACCTGGGCTGAGCCAATGCGGAGCCTGTGGGACCCCGGAAGGAAGGATGTGGGGAGGAAGGAAGGGGATAAGACTGGGATTAGGAGGTCAGCGTCCTCCACTGGAATTAGAAGGAAATGGGGAAAGGAGGCAACAGATTGGGAAGAAAAACCAGGAGCGGATCAAGCCGTGTGGCATGGAGTGGAATCTAGGGTCCACGAATGGGTGGGTCCATCTCTTTAATTTTACAAAAAGGGAAACTGAGGTCCAGGAAGGGGTAGGGCTTCTTCTAAAAGTATCAGGTATAGAGCAGAAATTGGGGTGGAAGAGGAAATGGAACTAATAAGCAAAATAGTGTCATCCTGGGTTAAGGCAGCCTTTTAGGTGAGATCTTTTGGAAGGAATAAATGGCTAGGGAGTGGGTAAGGCCAGGGAGTCGGGGCTTAGCAGCCCCCCGGTATCCCAGGGTAGCAATGTCAGTCCACTCCACTCCCTTGCAGTGCCGCCCTGGGCCTTGGCGACCATCGTGCTGGTCTCTGCCCTCCTGGTCTTCAGCTGCGGTTTCTGTCTCTGCCGGAAGCATTGCCGGAAGCGGATGGGCAAGAAGAGCCAGGCGCAAGCCCAGGTCCACCTTCAGGAAGTGAAGGAGCTGGGCCGGAGTTACATAGACAAGGTGTGGCCGACTCCCCCTCCACCCTTCCCTTGCAGGGGTCCAGCCAGTCTCAGTCCCTTGTGCCTTCCCCCTACACCCGCCATGTCCACTCAGCCTTGCTGTGTGTCCAGGACTTGGAGATGGCCCAGATCTACTTGCTGTTTACGAGAGTGTCATAGTGTGCTAGGGAGGCAGGCACTGATGATGCAGACTGGTGTGTGTCCTGTGAGGGCCAACAGGGGACGTCCAGGATGGCAGAGGGCACTGTGCAGCCCAGAGAAGGGCTGCATCTTTCGGCGCTTTCTATGATAAGCAGCTGACCAGCTGTGGTACCTCTACCACAGATTCACCGCAGCTGCCCTGGAGGCCCCGGGGAGGCTTCCTGCTAGAGGTGACTTATTTGATGAGACCCAAGGAACAGAATTGGCCCAGGCCAAAGAGACTGGCGTGATGGTGCATGCCTGTGATCCCAGCACTCAGGAAGATGAGGCAGGAGGATCACCATGAGTCTGAGGCCAGCCGGGGCTACATAAGCAAGTTCAAACCCAGCCTTCACTATATAGTGAGACTCTGTCTCAAAGGGGGGATATTTAAATCCAAGAAGAGAATGTGCATAGGTCTGACTTCAATTGGGGATCAAAGAGCCGTTCTTCACAGTGGCTTGAAGTAAAGCACAAATTGTTGAGCACTACAGTAGGGCACCTGGCTGGCTCACCTGTTGCCACATTGGGATTCTTGGGGGCTTGCGGAAGGTCTTGAGCAAGCAGGACAGTACCCGCCCTGTTCTTAAGCCCCAGTGCCCAAACACCATGCATCAGGTTATCTGCAGTATTTGTTGCCTGCTGATTCTTGGTGGAATGTCACACAGACTTACCAAATCAGAACGTCCTGAAGAGGTGACAGCACATTTCCCACAAGAGTCAGGAATTCCAGTCCATAATGAATCTTGAGAATTGATGGCTGGGCTCAGGAGAAACTTCGTGCTTCTCTCACTTTGTTTTAGAATGTGAAGTATGCAATAAATACGCCATTTCTCCTCTCCATTTTGTGGTGGGACAATCGCCACCAATGTGGCAGTTTGGGTCACTGCCCCAATATATACATTAACGCAAAATAGCTTCCTACATCTTTCCTATGGACACTTGTTGTAGTCTATGAAAATGCTATATGTGCCACTATACCAATTCCGTGCCCATAACAGACATCAGTAATCAAATCCTGACTCTGTGTGGGTTCCAAGCGATCAGGTGTAGCTTGAAGGATGTGGGCACCTCCGTGGCTTTGAGCCTGGAGGATGCTCCTCTCTGCATGACTTCACCTGTCTTCGCCCGTGCCTCCTTAAGGTGCAGCCAGAAGTGGAGGAGCTGGAGCCTGTGCCAGCTGGGCCAGGGCAGCAGGTGGTAGAGAAGCATGAGCTAGGGCGGCTGCAGTACTCGCTGGACTATGACTTCCAGAGTGGTCAGGTGGGTGCGAGGAGGTGATTGGTCCCCGGGGAGAGGTCTAGTGGGGAGGCTAAGATCAGTGTCCCTACAACTGGGCCTGCTACTTGCAGCTGATGGTGGGTGTCCTGAGAGCGGAGGGACTGGCGGCCTTGGACCTGGGCGGCTCCTCAGACCCCTACGTGCGAGTCTACCTGTTGCCAGACAAGCGGAGAAGATATGAGACGAAAGTGCACCGACAGACCCTGAACCCGCACTTTGGGGAGACTTTCGCCTTCAAGGTGAGCGTTTGGGCTCCGGGGCCTGTCTCCCAGCCCTCCAGTTTTCCCTGGAGGAGATGCCGCTGAGGGCGCGCCAGCCCCCCGGTCTGTTGCACTGGCCCTGGGGCTGTCTCCAGCACTACCGAGCCCTAGGCCCTTGGTGTTCCCATTCGGGCTCCGCTGACCCCAGGAGTGGGTTCCCTTGCCCCTCACTACCCACTCGAACCTCTCAGCCTCTCAGCCGAAACCTACTCTATTCTATGCCTCTCCGCTCTGATTTCTACCTCCTATTTTTTGGTGGCACCAATCCAGGTCCCCTATGTGGAGCTGGGGGGCAGAGTGCTGGTCATGGCAGTGTACGACTTCGACCGCTTCTCCCGCAACGATGCCATCGGAGAGGTGCGGGTCCCCATGAACTCCGTGGACTTGGGAAGACCAGTGCAGGCCTGGCGGGAGCTGCAGGCGGCTCCGAGGGAGGAGGTAAGCGTGCGCATCCCCGCCCTCCCCCCCCCAGACTCGACCCACCCCTACCTGCGCCCCACCCCCTCCCTAGTGGATGCCCCACCCATCGCTACCCTGAGCCAATCGTATCGCCGCCAGTACTTGAGCCCTGGGCCAGCTCCTGGAACTAGACTGACACCGGGATGCTTGAGTCTGGATCCCCCTATTGTTCAGAAGAAGGAGTGAATGGACAGAACGAGCTCTGGTCACAGGTCCTGCTCTGTATTTCAGCTGGAGAAACTAGGGGACATCTGCTTCTCTCTCCGCTACGTCCCCACGGCAGGGAAGCTCACTGTCATTGTCCTGGAGGCTAAAAACCTGAAGAAGATGGACGTAGGAGGACTGTCAGGTGCGTGGAAGCAAGGCTCTAGCAGGGACGCAGAGCCCCAGGGTAGAGAGAGAGACGGGGAGGCGCGGTGAGAGGATGCGGAGTCTGTCAGAGTCTCTCCTGCCTTGAGAGACTGAGGGTGTGGGGTGTCTCTGTGGCAGCCAGAGAAAGCCTCACGTCCCCGGAAGGGAGCTCTGAGAGGCCTCCTCTCGCCTCCCAGATCCCTACGTCAAGGTCCACCTGCTGCAGGGGGGCAAAAAGGTGCGCAAGAAGAAAACCACCATCAAGAAGAACACGCTGAACCCTTACTACAACGAGGCCTTCAGCTTCGAGGTGCCCTGTGACCAAGTCCAGGTGAGCAGCCGCCCCTCCCTCGGCTCCCTCCAGTGTGGGCCAGGGATCTTCTAAGCACTGGTTTAGGAAACCAGGTATGGTACCTTCAAAACAGCTGCTAAGAGAAAGAGGTCCCGAGGCTCCTTAGAGGACAAGGCCCACCCAGGCCTAAGGTTTGGCCCTGGAACCTCTGCGCCCTGTGGATCCTGACTACCTGTAGAGGTCCTGAAGGTCTGCTTCCTCAGAAGGCCTGCTGCACAGCGTGGGTGTAGCTCAGCACAGAACACTTGGCCAGCGTTCTTGGCCTTGGATCTGAGCCTCATCCCCACCAAAAAGCGAGCAATCTGTTTTTGGAGAAAGGACAGCGTCAGGGAGACTCTGCCCTGCAGGGCTGCCCCAGTCCTCTCTCCGAGCACAGCCCTCGCAGCCCCACTGCTGCCCTGGTGCTCCCTCCCTCACCCCCTCCTCTCCCCTGACCCACCCAGAAGGTGCAAGTGGAGCTGACAGTGCTGGACTACGACAAGCTGGGCAAGAACGAGGCCATCGGCCGGGTGGCGGTTGGCACAGCCACCGGCGGGGCTGGCCTGCGGCACTGGGCAGACATGCTGGCCAACCCCCGGCGGCCCATCGCCCAGTGGCACTCTCTGCGGCCCCCTGATCACGTGAGGCCACCGCCCGCACCCTAATCTCCATCCCCAGGGCCATCCCTACCCTCCTCACCCATTGCATGGCCCTGGCAACCTTGCCCATACTCCAACACCCTAAAGGGCCCCAGACCCGGGGTCTGCTCCTCGCTTGGACAATCAGCCCTCCTGACCCTCTGTCCCAGGCTCTTCCCCTCAGCCCACACTGCTCCCATCAAATAAATACTCTGCAACCTGGCCTGGCCTGTGCCTGGATGGGGTGGGCGGCGCTGCTGGGAAGGAACCTCACCTCCCTCTGCGAGCTCTCCAGGGAGCCCCAAAGATGAAGGCTCTTGCCACACTCACTCTTCCGACAGGCATGCACAGCCTCTCGGATAACAAAAGAGCTTGTGTTGTCTGCCAGAATTCCCCCTCATTTGTGCCTTCCACCTAGCTACCCACACACACAGAAGCTGGCTTTGCCTTTTAAGCCTTGCGGATTTTAGCATGTGCTTTGCCTCTGAGCTCTGTACGAATCATATAACCCAGCTTTGTATGAATCATTTTAAGACAGCATCTCAAAAAAAAAAAAAGACAAAAAAAAAAAAAAAAAAAAGACAGTGTCTCCCAAGTTGCCCAGACTGGCCTTGAACTTGGACTCCCTCTGCCTTAGCCTCCTGAGAGCTACAGTACCAGGCTTGCGGAGGATCTCATCTTCAGCTTTCCACCCATCCTTTCCTACTGTCTCCTTTTGTCCTTTTCTGCGCCTTTTATTTTTTTATTTTTTTGTCTTTTTGAGACAGGGTCTCACTATGCAGTTCAGGCTGGCCTTAAGCTCACTTTGTAGCTCAGGCTGGTCTCGAACTCATACCAATCCTCCTGCCTCAGCCTCCCGAGTCTGCGCCTTTTTAAAGGCAGGGTCTCACTGTGTAGTTCAGGCTGGCCTTCAGCTCACTTATGTAGCCAAGCCTGGCTCCAACTCATAGTGATCCTCCTGCCTCAGCCTTCTAAACGCTGGGATTACAGGGGAGCAGGGGTGCACCACCACATGCAGTCCTCCTGTTTCACTCTTTGGCCATCCACTCCGAAATCCCCAGGGCCTTCTGTGTTAGGGTTCAGTTGAGTGCTGGACTAAATGCAAACCCAAACCTTACCCCATCAGCTCACCCTCATGGAGGGAACAGTGGGTGGATTCCAGAGCCTTAGGTTGAAGCTCTGGGGCCTGGGAGAAAGGACGGAGTCCCTGGAGGAAGCTGGCAATTCCACATTCCCCTCAGTATTGTCTCCCCAAGTGTTGCTTTCCCATTTATTCCTCGACTGTCCTCCTCCCTCCAGCCCAGACAGGGTTCAGAGTGGTGGGAGGCCTGTGAGTTGTGTCAAGCAGGATACGTGGAGAATAGGTAGCCCCATTCCTGAGTACTGGGGGGACAGTGGGGTCCAGGCTCCACCTGAGCTTCCCGGGAGCTGGTAGAAAAGGGGTCCAGGTCTGTTGTGTTGATGTGATGTTTATGAGATTTTTTAAAAATGTCCCCAAAGGAATGCAGTGAGGGTTTTTTGGGGGGGTGTATGAGGACAGCACTATGGGTTGTTACTATTACCACTACTACTGCCAGTAACCCTTGCTGCAAACTGGCTGAGGTATGGGTCCTTTAATTCTAGCACTCAGGAGGCTGAGGCAGGAGGATTGCCACAAGTTTGAGACCACCTATACCACATAGTAAAACCCTGTCTTAAAAAACAAAATAATGGGGCTGGGGAGATGGCTCAGTGGAATAAATGCTTCCCTGGTGAGTGCAAGGGCCTAAGTTCAAACCCTGGTTCCACCAAAAAAAAAAGAAAAATCCTCATAATGGCCTCATTAAAAAATATAATTATAGGCCTAGGCATAGTGGGACATGCCTGTAAGGGAGGCTGAGGCAGGAGGATCATTGTGTGTATGAGACCAGCCTGGGCTACAAAGTGAGCTCAAGGGCAGCCTGCATTGCTTAGCAAGACCCTGTGTCCAAAAGACACACACACACACATACACACTCAAACACACACACACACACCCTTCAACTATTAAATTGAGAGTGAGAGTGGGGGCTGGGGAGGTGGCTCAGTATAATAAGTGCTTGCCTGGAAAGCACTAAGGTCCTGAGTTCAGTCCCAGGTTCTGCAAAAAACAAAAACAAAAACAAAACAAAACAAAACAAAAAAAAAACAAATTGAACTGAGAATGGCGGCATACACCTGTAATTTCAGCACTTGGGAGACTGAGGCAGGGGGATCTAAAGTCCCATAGCTCAATGACATAAGCACCTGCCTGCCAAGTGTAAAGTCCTGAGTTTGATCCCTGGTACCAAAAAGAAAAGAGTTGCAGCATAGCCTGCGAATTTGGTGAGACCATTGTCAAACTAAATATTATAAAAATAAAAAACATAAAAGGGTAGGGCTATAGCTCAGTACTATCCCAGTATGGGAAAAAAAAAAATTAACTCAAAATCTTTTTTTTTTTCTTTCAAAATCTTAGGAATGCTTGTTTTATCTATTTCTTTAGTAAAAGGTGAAAGATTTATATGATCTGAAGAGAAACCAAAGTACGCTATCTATTTTTAGTTGGGCAGCTTTTCATTTTGCTAATAAGTAAGATTACAAGTCTAACAGGCTTGCTTCGACAGAAGGGTGACTCCTTTCCACAAAGACACTTAACTCTTTATAACTTGGGAAAACAAAAGTAAAACAGTCTCACACACAGTTCTCATTGTCCTTTCATAATTTTTTATCTTTTTTTTTTTTTTAATGAATTTAGGACAGGGTCTCCAGGGTGTCCAGGGTCTCGCTGCACAGATCGGACCCACAGTGGTCCTCCTGTTTGCAGCCTCCCAAGAGCGTGACCACTATGCCCAGTCCAACTGCTGTCTCAGCGTGCCCCAGGGGCGGGGCCAGCATGTGAGAGGGGAATTGAACCCTGCCGTTGCGCTCTGCCTAAGCAGGTGCTTTAGTCTGCTGAGCTGTCCGACCGGCCTCATAATTTTTCTTGTGCACCTTGATTCCTCAATTTTTCTCTGTAATTTTCAATTCTAACATGCCCTTGTGCATACTTATAGACATGCACATTCCCAGGTGGTGCACACCAAGGGGAGTAGCTGCTGTTCTCGAAGGCCTGAAGAGGGCATGGCTGGGATCCCTGTTCTCGGAGATCATGCAGCTCCTTCGGAGACTGGGAGAGGGGTGAGGATACAGGGACAAGAGGCCCAGGCCACACTGGAGAAGCCAGGACCCAGCCCTGGGCTTAGGGCTGATTTGGGAGCCCTGTCACCCTGAGCTGTCCTTGGTGAGTGCCCCGTGGGGCTAGGGGACCTCAGCCAGCATGTGACAGAGCTTCTCATATTCCAAGCATGCCTGACACTGAGCCCAGGCGCCCAGGGGGCTGCTGTCTGGGCTCCTGAAGACAGAGCAGTGGGAGGCCCTGAGCAGCAAGCTGTGGCCACTCGCTGGGCAGGCCTCAGTGCAGCTCAGAGCGGGCATCCCCGCTGGGGCCAGAGGATGAGCAGTACTTCCCAGGGAGGATGGTGGGGAGGAGGCCGCAGGGTGCTGGTGGTGCGGTCACTCCTCAGCCCCTGGGGTACGCTGGTTTCTACCTTGCAATTATCGCCATCATGATTGATTTCAGGGGCCCAATATAAAGTCACCGAGTGTTAAGCTTGATGTCCCCAAGGCCTCATGTGCTCATATGAGGGCTTCGGGGCTGTGTCTGGGTCCTGTGTGTGACACTGGGAGGTGGGCGGTGAAGCTCCCCACCCCGGCCAGTCCTGGAAGGGTGGTGTCCTTCCTCTCCTGCTTGCCCTTCTCCAAGTCCTGCCGCAAGCCCCTCCTGCCACGCCTCTGTGCCAGCTGAGCATCCATTGAGGCCCACAAACTGTGAGCCAAAACTCGGGGGGGGGGGCGCTGCACTTCGTCCCAGTAGTGAGAAAGCGGCTAAGACACTGGCTATAGGGTGAAGAGGAGGGGCCGGCTCACTAGCGCACGTGACGCGCTCTCTAGGGCCTGTGCAGGCTCCCGCGGTATGAGGTGAAGCCTGTGGAGGGCACCGTAGACCGGAAGCCTTCGTTTCTATTCCTTTTATGGATATAAGTTACACTTCCTGTAGAATTGCTGCATCATGACTTCCTGCCTCGTGGTCCTTTGGTTAGACTTCCTGTCACCTGCTCCTTTAGTTGATCACCTGAGTATTGTTAGCCTATAGTATTACCCTAATATACCTACGTCATTAATGACGTTGACTTCCCTTCCCTCTGCTATATAAGCTGTATCGCTTCCTTGAATAAACGAGACTTGATCAGAATCCTGTCTTGTCTCCATTTCTCACGCACCTGTTCTTTGTCTTCGTCATTCCCCTCTCCTCCCCTAGGTGACCTGCGTTGACTGACCTGCTGGACGGGACAAGTGGCGCCCAGCGTGGGGCTATCTGGTACGGAGGATTCAGTGAGGGACCCGTCCAAGTGGCGGCCGAGTGAAAGTGATAGAGGTCTGCGCCGTGGTTGCCTGCTGCGATGTCTGGATCTCGCTAAGCGGACGGCAACCTTTTTTTCCCTTTTCCTGTGACAATGGGACAGGCATTAAGTAAGCATGAGATATTTGTCGACAGTCTCAGTAAAGCATTGAAGGCTCGAGGAGTAAAGGTTACAGTAAAACAGTTATGTATTTACTTTCAGTTTATTCATAAAGTGTGCCCTTGGTTTCCCTTAGAAGGAACGATTGACTCAAAAAGATGGCACAGGGTGGGAGACGCCTTACAGGATTATTACAGGGTCTTTGGGCCAGAAAAAGTTCCTGTAACGGCTTTTTCCTACTAGACTCTCATTAATGAGATTCTCCAGCAGAGACATTGGGATCCTTCAGTTAAAAAGGCGGTTGCCGAGGGGGAGCAAGTCCTTCAATTGTCTGCACATAACACTCCCGCTCTCTCTCAGGCGGAGTTGGATTCTCTTTCCTCTGCGGACGAGGAGGAGTTAGAGGACCCTGACTTTCCTCCTCCTCCCGATGATCTCTCTCCTCTTATTTGTGGGGAGATGGTGGCGCCCCCTCCGCCGCCTCCACCACTTCCACACACAGTGGCTCCTTCTGTTACCCAGACCTGTCTGCTCTTAACAATCAGGCACTTAGTAATGGTGGCCCTGAGGAGGACACTGTGGACTGGCAGACGCTAGGCTGTGAGGCTGCTCAGTATCGCCCGCTGTCGCCGCTGGCTCAGCCTTCTCAGAATTTACAGGAAAAAGGGGAATCCTTGGACATGTTTAAGGGGCTGGAAAATGAAGTGAGGGACCTTCGTAAACAGTATAACTTGGAAAAGCAGCGTTTTGATCTCACTCAAAAACTTGCAGCGCTCCGCCATAGGAGGGCTGACCACGAGGCACCCGCCATCGTGCCTCCCCCTTCTCAACCCAGTTATAAGAACCAAGACAAGACGGCCGCCTGCTGGGCATTTCCCGACACTGAGGCAATGAGGCCAGGAGGCGAGGGAGAACAGCCCCAGGCAATCAGGGTATATGCTCCTCTTGATTTAAAATTACTGAAAGAATTAAATCAGCTGTCACTCAGTATGGTACAACGGCCTCTTATACTCTTGCCTATTGGGATCGGCAACCCGGGGATGGCTCACATCTGAGGACTGGAACATGCTGGCTACGGCTGCCTTAGCAGGTGGTGACTATTTGCTTTGGAAGTCAGAATACTCTGACGGTTGCCGTGAAATAGCAAACGGCTGGACCTATGATATGTTAACAGGATCAGGAGATTTTTCCACCACTGAGGCTCAAATGCGATATGAGGCAGGACTGTTTGCTCAGATTCATGTTGCTGCCTCCAGAGCATGGAGAAAACTGCCCTCCAGTGGGGAGGGTAGTGCCTCTTTAACTAGTATGAAGCAGGGACCCGAGGAGCCTTTCTCAGACTTTACACATCGGCTGCTTCAGGCAGCTGAAAGACTATTTGGCAGTGTTGCATCTAACTCTGACTTGATTAAACAATTGGCCTTTGAAAATGCAAATACGGCGTGCCAGGCTGCCATACGCCCTCACAGGAAAGGTTCGGATCTTTCAGGCTATATTCGCCTTTGTGCAGACATAGGGCCCTCTTATCATCAGGGTCTGGCCATGGCTGCGGCGCTGCAGGGTTATAGTAAGCAGCTTCTGTCTCAGAGGGAGAGAGGCAAAATTAAGTGTTTCAATTGTGGAGGAATTGGTCACGTAGCAAAGAACTGTGGAGGAAAACAGCCACAAAAGGGCAGCTCTAAGCAGCCAGGACTTTGTCCGCGTTGCAAGCGAGGCAACCATTGGGCAAGGGAATGTAGGTCAAAAAAAGACAAAGATGGCAATGCTCTTCCTCAGAATCAGGGAAACGGAAAGAGGGGCCAGCCCCAGGCCCCTACACCCGGATGCAACCCTGGGGCAATGGGTTTCGTCCCATCCAGTGATCCATTTCAGACCTCATTAGAGCCACCCCAGGGAGTGCAGGATTGGACCTCAGTGCCGCCACCAAACAATACTAACTCCTGAGGATGGAATTCAGACCCTCCCCACAGGCATTTTTGGCCCTTTACCTAAAGGCACCTTTGGGCTTTTGATTGGGCGTGGTAGTGCGGCACTTCAAGGCCTTCAAATAATTCCTGGAGTAATTGATAATGATTATACAGGTGAAATTAAGATTTTGGCCACCTCTCCAAAGGGGGTCACCAGTATTTCTGCGGGCCAGAGTCGCTCAACTGCTCCTCCTACCACTAACTACCACAGATAATCCTGTTATGGAACAGAAAAGAGGAACTCAGGGATTTGGGTCCTCAAATATTTTTTGGGCTCAGGCGGTTTCACCACAAAAACCTTTGATGACTTTCTCCTTGGACGGTAAACGGTTTTCTGGCCTGATAGATACTGGTGCCGATGTCACTATTATTAGGGCTGAGGACTGGCCAAAAGCATGGCCTTTAAATGACACCTTAACTCATCTTCAGGGGATAGGCCAAAATTCCAACCCTAAAAGGAGTGCAAAAATTTTAACATGGACAGATCAGGAAGGCAATCAAGGCACCATACAGCCTTATGTTATTCCTGGACTGCCTTTTAATCTTTGGGGCTGAGACCTCCTCTCTCAAGTGGGGATGATTATAGGTAGTCCTAACTCTGTTGTCACTGCACAGATGTTAAATAAAGGATATCTGCCAGGTCAAGGATTAGGAAGGAATAGTTCTGGAATTACTGTACCAATACAAATTACCCCAAAGAATGACAGGGCAGGTTTAGGATCTTTTTAGTAGGGGCTGTTGACCCTCCTGCGGCTCACGCAGACAAGATCACCTGGCTCTCAGATGATCCTGTGTGGGTCGATCAATGGCCCCTTACCACTAAGAAACAGATGGCCGCGCAACAGCTGGTGCAGGAACAGCTTGCTGCTGGTCGTGTTGTCCCCAGGAACTCCCCTTGGAACACTCCTATCTTTATAATAAAAAAGAAGACCGGCGAGTGGCGCCTTTTACAAGACCTGAGGGCAGTGAATAAGACCATGGTGGTAATGGGGCCTTACAACCAGGCCTCCCCTCGCCTGTAGCTATTCCACTTAATTATTTTAAAGTGATTATTGACTTAAAGGATTGCTTTTTTAATATTCCCCTTCACCCTGAAGATCAGAAACGCTTTGCCTTCAGCTTACCTGCAATTAACTTTAGGGCTCCAATGCAGAGATACCAATGGTGTGTTTTGCCCCAAGGGATGGCAAACAGCCCTACCTTGTGTCAGTCCTTTGTAGCTTCAACCATACAGGGAGTACAAGATAAATGGAAAAACATGTACATCGTCCATTACATGGACGACATACTGATAGCTGGTGAAGAATGTATAGCAACTCTTCAATGTTACAAGGAGCTGCAAGCAGCGTTAAGTCAAAGAGGGCTACAAATCGCCTCTAATAAAGTACAACTTACTGATCCTTATACTTATTTAGGTTTTGAGATGAGAGGATCTCATGTTTTCTCACAAAAATTACAATTGAGATTGGATAAGTTAACCTCTCTAAATGATTTTCAAAAACTTCTAGGAGATATTAATTGGCTCATGCCCTATCTCAAACTTCCTAAAGGAGATTTGAGACCCCTTTTTGACACTCTGTTAGGAGATCCTGATCCAACATCTCCCCCTGAGCTCTCCCTAGAGGGCCGAAAGGCTTTGACATTAGTTGAAAAGGCCATTCAACAACAAACAATTAATTTTATAAATTATCAACAATCACTATACTTCCTCATTTTTAGAACAAAACTTTCTCCTACCGCTGTATTTTGGCAAACTGCTCCTTTAATGTGGATACATTTACCAACTACCCCAAAAAGAGTCCTTGAACCCTATTATCAATCCGTTTCCAGCCTTATCTTAATGGGTAGAAAACAGGGCAGGTGTTATTTTGGTAAAGAGCCTGACTCTATTATCCAGCCTTTTTCCAAGGAAGAGGTTGATTGGTTGATGCAGACTACCCAGTGTTGGCCAGTTGCCTTAGCATCCTTTGCTGGAAATATTGATAATCATTACCCACCAGATAAACTTGTTGATTTTGCAAATCGTCATGATTTTTTTTTCCCAAAAAACACCTCTTTTAGTCCCCTAAAGGATGCTTTAACAGTTTTCACTGATGGTTCCTCGTCAGGAATAGCAGCATATGTGTTTCAAGATCAAACAGTTACAATCCAGACAGACAGCCCATCTGCTCAAATAACTGAATTGGTAGCCATCGGAGCGGTTCTTCATACATTCTCAGACCGCCCGCTTAATATCTATACAGATAGTGCTTATATCACTCACTCTCTTCCCCTGCTTGAAACTGTAGGTCATATAAAGCAAACTTCCAAAGTTAGACATTTGTTCACCTTGATCCAAAACATGATTCGTGAGAGGACTCACCCTTTTTACATTGGACATTTGCGAGCTCATTCTAATCTTCCTGGACCGCTTTTTTTGGGAAATAAATTAATTGATGCTGCAACTAGACCCTCTGCTTTAATATGTTCCCTCCAAACACAGGGCTCAGAGGATGACAAAATTGAGGCAGCAAAAAGGACGCATCAGCTCCACCATCTAAATGCTCGCTCTCTACGGTTGATGCATAAGCTCACCAAGGAACAGGCCAGGTTAATAGTTAAAA
>PVKA01027900.1:0-29990 GCA_004027165.1 Ctenomys sociabilis | reverse complement strand
CAGCACACTCCATTAAAAAAAAGAGAGAAACACCCAGAAAACAGCAAAGTTCTGTTACTGTTGTGGTACCTGACACCATTTTATCAGCTTCTTAATCATCATCTAGAAAGAAAACATTCTAGAGTAACATGAAGAACAGCTTTGATAAAGCACAGTCACTACTATGTATAAAGCAGGTATTTTACGTTCATAGAAATAGAAATATAATACAGTACTGTCCTACATCTATAATACTAAAGGCTACAATTTAAAAGGCCTTATTTCAGACTTGATTCTACTTTTCCAGCAAAGGGCCCAAAGGATCATTTGATACAGCTCTGTAAAGAAATATACTTCTTTAGATAGCATTTGCTTCCATTAACGGCACGGTTTACTCACTCTCTTTATGAACACCAGCTAAAAGCCGTTTTGTAACAACTGGGGCAAAAACACAAAATGAGAGGGGAGGAGAAGACTCATACAAAGATGAATGAGTGAAGCAATATTCAACCTAACTAGCATTTTAATGAAAGGGAACAGCTCCGCTGAAGAAAGGAGATGCCAAGTAGTAGGGCTTAGAAGCTTCAGACCACAAGCAAAGCACTGCATCGTTCCAAAGAGAAGCAGTAGGCACACACCACTCATTTGGGTATGTTTGAGGATGCTGACATCAATGTTTAACCATCTGCTCGCTCATCCAGGAAGAAGGGGAGATCAGTTACTGCTATACTTTGATTTTATTCAACCCAATCACCATATTATAAAAATAGCAAGCTGCCATAGGAAAAAACTAAGGCTCCTCTATCCAGCACCAGTTATCTGCAGTTCTTCACTTGGAAGCCTACAAACACTATAACCATACCCAAAGAATGCAAGGGAGTGAAGAAACCATATCAGATGTATTAGACCTGCCATAGTTCAGGCTGAGCTATTCCTATGTGGTGTTCTTTTCTATTTCTGGGATTTCATTTAACCATAAAGACCTATAGGTCAAATTATATGCACTTAAGGAGTATGTGCACATATTTGTTTACAAAATTCTGACTGAAGGTGCATGGCCATCAGCCAAGTGAATGTTGCATAGCAGACACAAGCTTGCAAAGCTTCCCTTGACTGGCAGCTGTGTGCCGGTGTACTTTGTTCCTGTGTCCCCAAGCCCTACACAGGACAATGTCACAAACCATTTTAGCCCCCTGACTTGAAAGAATCAACAACTGGGATCAACTCTTCTTAAGGAGCTTCAGCATGTCAAAAGAAATTGTCAACAGAGTGAAAAGACAACCCACAAATTTTGAAAAAATCCTAACTAATAAGCAATCAGACAGAGGTCTACTCTCTAGAATATATAAAGAACTAAGATATAACAGGGCCCTCAGATTTAAAGACCCAATTCAGAAATGGGCATCTGAAATGAATACACACTTCTCAGAGGACGAAATTAAAGAAGCAAATAAATATATGAAAAAATGGAAGCTCCAGTGGCGCAATCGGTTGGCGCGCAGTGCTTATATAAATATATGAAAAAATGTTCCACATTGCTTGTCATCCATGAAATGCAAATAAAAACAACACTGAGATACCATCTCACTCCAGAAAGAATGGCTATCATAAGGAAATCAACCAACAAATGTTGGAGAGGTTGTGGGGAAAAGGGAACCCTTCTCCACTGCTGGTGGGAATGTAGACTGGTACAACCATTGTGGAGGTCAGTGTGGAGACTCCTCAAAAGAGTAGGACTAGAAATCCCATTCAAGCTGGCTATCCCCCTACTTGGAATTTTCCCAAAGGAACTGAAAACATTGTATCATAGTGATATATGTGTACCTATGTTTATAGCAGCACAATGTGTGATATCAAAATCTTGGAAACAACCAAGATGTCCATCACATGAGGAATGGTTGAAAAAGATGTGGTATTTCTATATAATGGAGTATTACTCAGCTATTAAGAATGATAAGCTTGAAAAATTTATACTGAAGTGGATGCCACTTGAACATATACTCATAAGTGAAATAAACAAGACACACATGTAAATATTGTATAGTCTCACTAGTATAAGAAGCGAAAAGCAGAAATACAAATGGAAATGTACAACAACAACTAAAATCAATTGAGTCCGATAAGGCAAAATGAATGGCATATGCTGCAGGATACTAATCAGCTTTTCTTCTAAATGGTTAACAACCTAAGTTCACAGATCAAAGTTGGAGAAATAGAAGAGCCACAAGGCCAGCCAACATTTTGGCCCTAGCCTTTCAAAGTCAGCGAAGACTCAGGACTTAGGAGAGCCTGTACTGCAACATCATGAAACTCAGTTGAGCTCCAAATTTTCTGAACAAGGAGATTATGGAGCCACAGAGGAAAGAGATAAAAGTTCTATAGTGTGCCTGAGGAGAGTCACATGGAGAGAAAACTTTCTCTCAGGCTCTCACAGAGAGCAAACTGGTGAAGCACTGGCCGTGACTCATCCACATGGATGACACAGACAAAGGATCTACAGAATAAGGTACCGGACTACAAGATAAACCCTGAGGGGACTTCACTGACCTCATAAGAAACATAAAGTACATGTGTTGGTGTATAGGTTTTGCTCTATGTGGGTCTTGACCATCCAGCAGAAAAGTATAAAAATGAGGTATGCATCATGGGGCCATGACAATAAGTTGAGCTGTAAATGGCTATGGTCGACAGCTTCTTCAGATAGCTCGCTATTGTTGTGGAATGCTGGACTGTGTTGGATTGTGTTGTCGAGTTCAAGCACCTAAGTTAGTTGAATGACAATGGAGTGCCCATCTTTGACAGGTGTAGACAAAGGAAGGGGTATGGAAAGGAAGAATCATGATGTGTGTGTATGGACAGGTCAGTTGGGAAAGATAACACTGTGCTTCTGCATGGTTCTATGGGAGGCAAGATTTGCACTAATGGTGGTTGGACAGATATTGTGTTGGCTTCTGGTACTATGTACAACCACTGGGAAAATGACAAGGTAGAAAGTGTTAATTATTGAATCTTTGATGTAATTCAGGTATAGAAAATAAGATACGCAAACAGCTACACTCTTAATTTACTGATAAGAGACATATAGTATAATGATATCTGTAAGTATAGTGTCATGTATACACTTTCTATGATGCCAAGGCATTGTGAAAACAGTTTGCAATGTATTAATTTGTCAAATCCGTCTTGTCAAGGTGTATTGATACTGTCTCATTGATATTTATACTTCAATGAAACAAAAATAAAAGAAAAAAAAAAACATTTTAGCCCCCTGGTAGCTGCTATTATCCGAGTTCATTCTCCCTATTTTCCTTCCCCCTTCCCCAGTGCTCTGCAAAAAAACATGTCCTTTAAGATTTTGTTTCTTCGGTTTTGATCACCTGAGGTTTGATCGGTCCAGTCCTGACAGATTTGGTGGCTATGGTGGATGCAGGGGGTGGCTTCTCTTCCACTTTTTCCTGAAAGACACCAAGAGGGCCCATAAGTGTTTCAGGAGGTTTACTTGAATCACTGTCTACTTTCTGGGCTTTGCCTGTTTGTTCTATTACTGTTCAGAGAAGAACCGTTGCAAGGGTTGAAGAACCTCTGCCCTGTTTTGCCTTCATGTCTTGTTCAGCCTTCAACCCAGCCTGGGCCTGATTACCTCTGACTCCAGGGAGTGATCCACAAGCACCTCTGGCTACATGTGGCAAACGAGCATGGCTCATGAGGCCTGTGGTCAGCGGAGGTGGCCTCTGGCTGGCCAGTGCCATTAGTAGGCTCTGAACAGGCGCTGGAAAGGTGTTCGTATGTGGGGTTCTTACCAATGGAGGGACCAGGTTAGGCTGAGGGACAATCTGGGATGCAAACTGTGTAGGAAAAGGCTGTGCCCTTCTCACGGTGGCAGGGGCTGACTGGAATTGCTTCTGATAGATAATGCTGTTCGTTTTGCTGGATTGGCTGTCTGGACTGGCTGAAGTAGCTTTAAAAAATAAAAATAAAATTCAAGATGTATAAAGGGATAGCTGGAGTGCATTCTTATTTGTACATTTTCCCTTGTTTCTGCTTATGATCATATCAAACTGCTGTGATTTCAAAACAGCTTGTTATATCAAAAGATGATATTGTGAGCCTTTGCTTTGTGGCAACCACAAAGCAAAAATGTATAATGGGTATTGTTAGTTAGCTTTCTGTTACTGTGACAAAATACCTGTGAGAAAATTAACCGAAAGAAACAAAGTGTATTTTGACTCATAGATCATCCATGATCACCTGGCGCCATTGTTTCAGGCTGGGGTGGGACAGAATATAGTGGCCAACAGAGTGTGTCAGGTCATGGTGGCAGGAAGCACAGAGACAGGGAGTCACCAGGGACAAAACGCATTCTCCAAGGGCATGCCCTGTATAACCTGCTTCTTCCAAACAGACCCATCTCCTAAACTCTACCACCTCCCTATGGAGGTGAGTTCTGAATCCATAAATAATCTATTGAAGGCCCGATAGCTCAGTGGATTAAAGTGCCTGCGTAGGCAGATGCAGAGACTGGGTTTGCTCCCTGGTGTGCCGTGCTGGCCTCGCCTCCAAGGCACGCTGAGAGCCACAGAGACGGGGTGTGGGGCACATGCCTGTAATCCCAGCACTTGGGAGACTGAAAACAGAGGATCACTATGAGTCCAATCTACATAGTGAGACCCTGTAGATCCTGAACTAAAAGTACAAAAAAAAAAAAGGACAGAAAAAAAAAATGTTTTTAAAAAATAGTCCATTGAACCTTGCTGTACAGAAGACCAAGCCTTCAACACATGAATTCTTGAGACACTGAAGTTCTAAACCATAACACACGCCCAAAGTAATAAGCAAGGAATCAAAACATACTACTAGAATAAATTATTTAACCACAAATCAAGATTATAAAGGAGGGAGGATGAAATAAAAGAACAATAACCAAACTAGAAAACCAATTACTTTATGACTGTAGAAAGACCTTTTCCATCAACAATTACCTTAATGTAAGTGGATTAAGTTTTCCAATTAAAAGGCACAGGGTAAATGTATTTTTAACCATTTTATTTATTTATTTATTTGGTAGAGTTTTGTTACACAGCTTGGACTTATAGTGACCCTCCTGTCTCAGACTCCTCAGTGCTGGGATTACAGTCACATACTTGGTTCCGGGTCAATATAGCATACAGTACCAGGGACAGAATCCGGGTCTTTGCACTTGCCAGGCAGGCACTTAGACTACTGAGCTATCTCCTCAGCCCCAATGAATGCATTTTTTAAAAGAAGATCCAACTATTTGTTGCTTACAAGAAACTCACTACCAGGCCTGGCGGCACATGCCTATAATCCCAGCACTGCTAAGAGATAAAGGCCCATACTAAGACTACCTAGCGAGACCCTATCTCAAAAGAAAAAAGAAAGAAACTATCTGTAAGGAGACATATAGACAAAAATTAAAGAGGAGAAACAAGATTCTATGAAAATGGAATCCAAAACAGCAGAAACAGGCATAGTTATTGCTAATTATTATCTTTGTAAGCAGCAGTAGCAGCATCTCACTATGTTCAGGCTGATCTCTGATCTTAAACTCACTATTCGCCGGAGCTGGCCTCAAACTTGTCATCTTCCTCCCTTAGGTTCTCATGCTCTGGGATTTCAGACATGGCCTCCACAACCAGAAATAACAGGCCTTTGCATAATGAGGAAGGCTCATTTCATGAAAAGAAAAAGAACAATTTTAAATATATATGCACCCAATATTGGAGCACGCAATTATATGAAGCAAATGTCCATAGATCTAAAGTAAGAGATACGTTCAAATATATTAAGAGTTCAGAATTTATTATCCAGGCCAAAAATAAATAGAATTACTCATGTCCCAGACCAAATTGACCTAATAAATACCCACAGAACATTTTATCCAATGTCTGATGAATACATATCAGGATATGGAACATTTTCCAGGACAGAAGAGACCATATAAGATAAGTTTCAACAAATATTTTAAAAAATTGAAATTAGAGGCACAACCCACTCAGGCTCATCTCTTCTGTCCCTCTCGTGGACAGGAGCTTTCTTTCCCCCAGTAAATGTATTCTGCTCTTTAAAAAAATGAAATTATAGGAGGATGGTGGTGGCACAGGCCTGTATCCCAGCACTTCAGGAGGCTGAGGCAGGAGGATCACTGTGAATTCAAAGCCAACCTACACTACATGGTGAAACAAAACACTGCAAGAACTAATGAATGAATTTAACTAAGTTGCAAGATAGAAAATCAGCATACAAAAAAGCAGTAATGTTATTATATCCCAAAAGATAATTATCTGAAATTCAAATCAAGAAAGCAACTATATTTACCACATCCATAAAAATTATAGTAAAATACTTAGGAATAAGTTTAACCAAAAAGGCAAAAGATCTCTACAATAAATATTATAACATATTGAAAGAAATTGAAGAGGACACATCAAAGAGAGAAAATAAGCCATTATTATGGATTGAAAGAATCAATATTCCTAAAATGTACATACTACCAAGGTGATGTACAAACTCAGTGCGATTCCTATCAAAATAACAATGACATGCACAGAATTAGAAAAAAATTCTAAAATTTGTATGACTCTTCAAAATAAGATTAAAAAAATAAAATGTATGAGACACACACATACTGAATTGCCAAGCCTCTTATTTTCTCCTGTCTTTTTGAGGCAAGATTTCACCATAATATTTGGGCTGACCTTCAACTCACTTTGTAGCCCAGGCTGATTTAGAGCTCAAAGGGACCGTCCTCCCTCAGTTTCTGAGTGCTGGGATTGCAGGTATGCACCACCATGCCCAGAGAAGACCTCGTTTTAAAGTCTTATTTGAAAAGATCCTCTTTGTAGCATCCTATTAAGTATATGTACACTTGAAGCTCCAGAGACTCATACCTATCTTATTCCAGCTAGTCTTTCTTAGTTTCTCTTTCTAAAGTGTTTCAATATTCTCGGGAGTGCCAACCCATCTTTGATTTGAATAACCAAAAGCATATAATGTAGAAAACAAATGAAAATGTCACAATTTATCTTTAGGCAGAGTCAATCAATAATATTGTATGCTTAGATGGCAACTCTGAAGAATTCACCTTGTTGCCATTATCTTATTATAGAACATATTGCAAATCAATTAGCCAGATTAAGCATGCAAATTTTATGTGTACACAGTTCTAGATGTGATCTTTAATATTTAAAATATGAAAGACAGTTTACCCTTCCTGCCCTCCACAAACAAATTTAAAACTGTGTTCAGGGTTCCATGCTAAGGGGCATGAAGAGTGTAAGAAATTAGACATCATTCTTTTTTTTCCCTGTATTTTAGAGAAGGGTCTCACTACTAGATTGGACATAGTGATCTGCCTGTGTTCAAGAGCTGGGATTATAGGCATAGGCCACCACACCTAGTCTCAATCACCATCTCAGCACGCTCTGGGAGTGAGACCTGCATGGCAGATTCCAGAGACCTGGAATCAAACTCCCAGCCCTTAAGCCTGCTGGCACTTTAATCCGCCAAGCTATTTGGCTGGCCCTTAGACATCATTCTTGCTCTCACATTACAGTTTAATAGGGGAAACTTGGTGCACAATCCTCAATGGTCTTACTGGTTTAAGAGAGAAGACTCCATGAAATGAGCCTCTCCTATTACTCCTGAGACCTCAATTCCGGAAGACTTCCCTTCTCTTCACCTTTTTCTAGATGACATTCACTGAATCCCTTCTCCTGAGGCCAGCCCAATGGTGAAATACATAATAAAGTAATCATTAAAAAGAAGTAAACATCAGCTGTACAAAAAATATGGGGATATTATCTGAGCTGGGCATGGTGATTCATACCTGCAATCCCAGCACTGGGAAGGCTGAGGCAGGAGGATGACCAGTATGAGGCCAGAGGTGGCTATGTAACAAGTTTGAGGCAGCCTGGACTACATAATGAGACTATCTCCAAACAAACAACAGCAAAAATTTTGAAAGTTTCAAATTTTGTCATTAATCCTAGTTATCCCTAACTAATCCAATGCTGTCAAACACCATGATAGACCGATGACTCCTGTTACGGCTTGTGTCTAGTTGTCCCCCCAAAGCCTCATGCAGTCATGGGGAAGCTTCTAAAGTCTGTGATTAATTCTTGATCCAATGCTGGGATTATGGGTGTGAGCGCTACACCTGCCCTGGGGCAGATAATCTGCATAAAAAATGTAAGGAAGAGAGAGAGGCCCCTGGTGCTGCTCCTCCCTTCATTCTATTCTGTCTTCTGCCACCATGAATGGCTGCCCTCTTCCATGTTCCACTCTACCTTGGAGCCAGCTGAGTATGGACCGAAACCTCCATTACCTGAGCTAAATAAACCTTTCCTTAATTGTGGATGTTGGGTATTTTGTCCTAGCAATGAGAGAAAGGTAAGACAACTCCCAAAATCTTAATATGGTCTTTCCCTGAGCTCCAGCTTTGTATGTCTCACTGGTATCAATAGTTCCTCTAGAAAATGTGCCACCCCACACATGATCTCATTAGGTAGCCCAGGCTGGCTTCAGACTTGAGATTTCCCTTTCTCAGCCTCTCAAGTGCTGGAATCACAGGTGTGCATCTCCACATGCAGGCCTAGGAAATCTTCAAGGCATCTCAAACATGGGCAAAACTCTCTGTTCACACTTTGCTCAGTTTCCTTACTCCCACCCTAGTATGTAGTACTTCAGTCTTGGTTTCCCAGCTAAGGTTCATACTTCCTTTGTCCTTTCTCTTCCATCATTCAACCTTACAGCCCATCATATTTTGTTTTTAAGATAAGATCTCACTAAGTCACCAAGTTGCCCAGGCTGAGCTCAAATTTGCAATCCTTCTGCCTCAGCCTCAGAGAATATTGGGATTATAGGAACGTAGCATCACACAGCTGTCATCACCACTACTGCAGCTCCAGGGACTGAACATCAGACTTCTTGCACACTAGACAAATGCTCTGCCACTGAACTATAGGCCCTCCATTTTCAAAAGGCATCTTAAATCCACTCACCTTTTTCTGTTCCTATTACCTTAGCAAAATCACCAACCTCTATAGCCTAGATTCCTGTTACTAATTCCTGTGGCTTCTTGCTCATTCTGTTCCTACATCTCTGCAATGCATTACCCAAAGCCAATCGCCTAAGTTCATGCACTCGCCTGCTTATATACCTACTGGGTTTGCGTGTTCAGTTGAGTCAAATGTAGATGCCTCACTCTAGCTTACAGTCACTACCCAACCTGCACCCAGTACCTTCTCCAAGTCTGTCTCATTTCTCTGCCTGGAAAAAAAAAAAATCACCCAATCTAAGCATACTTAAATCCCTATCCCCTAAATAAAGACTGCTCTGACCTAAATGAACCCATTGTCTCTTCCAGCTTCTCACTATCTAATTGATTACATTTTCATCAAAGAAATGGTTATGAGCTGAATAGCATGCCCCAAAATTCCTATGTTGAAGTTGCTGAGAGGCCAAGGAGATAGATCCAGAGTACAGCGCATCAAACCAAAAGGGACTCTTGCCAGACAGCACTTATGGCCCCGAGTTGCATCCCTGGCCCGAAAAGAATTATTCTTTTTTTTTTTTTAATTGAATTACAAATGTCAATCAGACAGTCTCAAGACACCTTAACAATACAGATTCGATAAATTAATACATTGCAAACTGTTTTCATAATGTTTTGGTATTGTACAAGGTGCATACATGATATTATATTTACAGATACTATTTTAGCAGATATCTCTTATCAGTGAATTAAGAGTGTAGCTGCTTACTTATCTTATTTTTTATACCTGAATTATATAAAAAGAATTATTCTTGAGCCAGGGTATTTTTGTACTTTTGTAGTACATCTCATTTGTCTGGTCTTTCTGATTTTACCTTTTGGAATGGGGATTTTCTTTTAAGACAGGGACTCACTGTGTATCCTAGGCTAGACTCAGAATCATAGTGATCCTCCTGCCTCAGCCACCTGAGTGCTGAGATTACAGGCATGCCCCACTATGCCCATGCCCAGCTGGGAATGTTTATCTTATACCTAGCCCTCCACTATGTCTTATTGGCTTTTTGTTGTTCTTGTTTGAGCTAGGAATTGGTCCCAGGATCTCATGCTTACCAGGCAGCTGCTGTGCCACTGAGTTATATCCCCAGCTGTCTACCACATTTTAAAAGCCAATAGCTTGCTCTTACAGAATCAGAGCTAGAGAGAAGATTTGCCTCAGGATAAATCCCACTTTGAATCTTACCAATATCTGACTTGGATATTTAGGATGAGAGTTGTACTTACAGTTGATGGACAGGAAATTGGTCTGAGCCCTTCCAGACTGTTCCTGGAGTGAATGTACTTGCATGTGAGAAGGACATTAATCTGGGGGTGGTGGCAGAGAGCAAAGTATTTAATGGGATAAATTGGGTCCTACCACATTTTATGTTGAAGTGTTAACCTCTCAGTACCTCTGCAGTATGTGACTGTTTTAACTCTATAAGAAAGTAATTAAATTAAAATGAGGCAGTTAGGGTGGGCCTTCACCCAATGCCACTAAAATCCTTGTAGTTCAAGAAAATGAAGACAGTTACAGAAGGAAGCCATGTGAGTAGAGAGAACACAGCCATCTACCAACCAAAGAATAAGACTTCAAGAGAAACTAGCCCTAGGTTGAAGACCTGGCTCAGGAAAAGAGAAAACCCTGTTGATACCTGGACCCCAGACTCTCTGCCTTAAAGATGAGAAAATAGATTTACTAGTCTGATGTTTTTGTTATGGAAACCCTAGCACACCAGTACAGGAATTATTTAAAATTACCTTGTTCATATATTTGATAGCTTATTTAGTGACCTCATTTTGTGTTCTTGACCCAAAGAATTTCCTCCTTCTACTGAGAGCAGGAAATCTTCTTAGAACTTGACAAAAGGAAATATGTATTGTTATGGTTTGGGTCCAGCTGTTCCCACCCACAAGGTCTCATGCCATTATAGGGTGTACTTGTAGACTTTGTAATTCATGATCCAACGCTGGGATTATGGGTCTGAGTGCTACACCAAGCCTGGGGCGATTAAGCTGAATGCAGCATAAGAGAGATGGACTTGCTCTCTGTAGCCACTGTTGCTGCCGCTCCTCTCTTCTGCTCTTGCTGTTTTCTACCACCATGAACTGCTTTCCTCTGCCATGTGCCAGTCTGTCTTGGAGCCAGCTGAGTATGGACTGAAACCTCCAGTAACTGTGAGCTAAATATACCTTTCCTTCCTTAATTCTGGGTGTTTGATACTTTGTCCTAACAACAAGATAAAAGTAACAAAGACATGCATAAAGTACCTACCCAAGTTACCCTCAACATTTCATTTTTATCTTTTCATGTAGCTCTTAATATATCTGATCTCAGCACATCTCTGAGTGCCTCTGTGTGTGGTGCTGGGCATTGGGCACTGGGCCCTGAGCCTAGCACACCATGTATACTAGGCAAATACTTTACCATTAAACTATGTAGCCCTTATGTTCTTATTTTAGGAGAAGATCTCAATTAAGTGTCTGGACTGGCCCTGAACTTGCTGTCCTTCTGCCTCATGCACCACTATGCCTGGATTCTTCCTGCCCTTTTCTTTCCTCATGCTCCTGCACCCATTCAAGATACCCATCCCGCTGACCACAGTGTTACTTGTATCTCATTAAAGATGCCATGTCATTTTGCAGTCATGCCTTTGCATGTGCTATTCTTTCGCCCAACGTGGCCTTTAGATGAGCTTAAATCTTATCCTTCAAAACTCAACTTTGAGAAACCTGACAGGTCAGGACTCAAAGTTCCCCAGGCACCCTGCCCCCAAATTCTGTCCCCCTTGCTCCCACGCAGAGCCAAACCCAAAACCACAGGACAGGTCCACCTGACTCTCATTCAACCACTAGGAAGACAAATAATATCCACCTGTGACTTGGTCATCCAGCCTATAATTATCCTCCACGTGAAAGACAAATGATGTTCACCTATGACATGGCTGTTCTGGCCCGCAATCACCCTCCTAGAAAAGTCTGCTGCCCCCTTGTTCGGTGCTCTTTTGGTCTGCAAGACAACCCTCTGTGTGAGCTTCCAACAAACCCGCTTTTCTCGTGTCACTATGTCTGGTTGGGTTCATTGGGGCTTGACTGCCTCACTTTTTTGACCTTTCATCTGGTGCAAAACCCGAGGGAGGGGGTGGCCCAGGGCCCAGACAGGTCCCTTCCGCCCCTGGATTGCTCTCCCTGTGTCTGTGTTCAACTGACCTCTGCGCAGATTACAAGCTTCGGACATTGCCCATTGCTGACACCCACATCCAGACACCTCATTCAAAACTGGAAGTTTCTTTCTCCCTTCATATCTCTGTCTCTTCTCCCAGAGCTGTCTTTTGTCTCCTCACCAACTTCTCCAAAAGTCTCCTTCTACCCTCTGCCTCCAGCCCTCTCCCCTACGACTTCAACTTGTACCTGGATTGGATAGCCTCTGAATTCCTTCAGGGCTCCTTCCAGGATTTCTCCAATACTGACATCCTCTTCTGTTCTTTCGTTTTCTATTTCATCCTGATTTCTCCCCAAGGACAACCATCTCTACATCTCTTGGCCAGCCCTGACCCTACTCTATGAACATGCCGAGCCACACCTTCCCCCTACTTAGCCTCCTCTCTGACCCAGGGTGCCTGCTCGGAGGGCTTTGGCTCTACATCCCTTCTGGGATTCCCTCAACATGATCGTCATCTTCAGTCTCCTCTCGTCCCCCGCAATATACACACACACGCTCTATCTTCTCACCACTATGGGCAATTCTTCTTCAATACCCCCTCCAAACTGTTCTTCTGTCCTAGCTGCCTCAAGTTTGTCCTTAGAGGCCCCTTGGGCTTCTCCAACCTTCAAGTCAAACACCTAGTTTTCCTCTCAGTCTAACCACAGTATAAACTGGATGACACAGCCTGGCCACCAGATGGTCCTCTAGATTTGAATACGCTCCGTGATCTACTAAAATTTTTGCCACAGCAATGATAAATGGTTCGAAGTCCCACATGTTCATGCTTTTTTCATGCTTTGTAGTGGTTCTCAACTCTGTCTTGCATGTAACCCTTAACAAGTCCCCTCACGACCTAAGGCTCCCAGCTTAGAAGAGCTCCCCTCTGCACCATCTTTTCCTGAGCTCCTGGATGACCCTCCCCCATGTTGCAAGGGACAGCAGCCACCCACTGATCTCCTCTACCAGGGGCTGCCTACTCCTTCCTCTCCTCTTCATCCATAGCTCTAGACCTCCCTGCCCCTTCTTGCCCCCTCCTCTCACCCTGCCCTCCTCATCTGACTCCCTTTGTGGTCCTGTTTCTCTATTTTCCCCCACCTGGTCTCCTCCCTCCTCCTGCACCTGCTCTAAGCAACTTAACTCTCAAATCCCCCCCATGGGCTCTTTCCTTTCTGTCAAGCGGCGGGCACAGAGGGCTTAGTCAATGTCCACCAGCCCCAGTCCCTTGCGGATATCTCCCAGATCGAGAAAAGCCTGGGCTCCTTCACAACAGACCCCACCACCTACACAGGAGACTTCCAGTATCTTGCTCAAGTGTACCAACTAACTTGGAGTGACATCTAGGTCATCCTGTCCTCTGCCCTAATCCGGGAGGAAAAGGAGGCTGGCTGGCTGCGGAGGCACACACAGATGAGGATCACCTCATGAACTCCGCCTCCTCCCCACCCCCGGGAGCCCAGGCAGTCCTTGGCAGGGACCTGACCAGATCTAGCAACGCACCCACATCCAGGACCAAACTCTCAGCCATCTGATTTCAGGGCTTAAAAAGGCTTCTCAAAAGTCTGTCAATTGAAAGAACCAGAGAAATTACCCCAGTGAATTACCAGCCTTCATAGCACGCCTCTCTCTCTCTCTCTCTCTCTTTTTTTTTTTTTTTTTTTTTTTTTTTTTTTTTGGTCTTTTTGAGACAGGGTCTCGCTATGCAATTCAGGCTGGCCTTAAGCTCACTTTGTAGCTCAGGCTGGTCTCGAATTCACAACAATCCTCCTGCCTCAGCCTCCCGAGTACTGGGATTACAGGCCTGTGCCACCATGCCCAGCATAGCACGCCTCTCCGGGCCCTCTCCTGCTGTACCAGCTGTACCCAGCCAGCCCTGAGAGGGAGTTGGTTCTAAACACCCAGTCCATTTCCCAGTCATCATCTCCAGATACTGTGAAAAACAAATGACTTAAAAATGGCCCAAACACGCCCCCACGAGAACTCCGAAACCTGGCCTCCAGGGTCTACAACGGAAGAGAAGAACAGGCCGAAAAGAAGTTGACCCTTGGGAAGAAGAAGTATCAGCTGCTGGCAACCGCCCTCAGGAACCTCTCAACCAGAAAAGACCCCCAGGCCTAAGGACCTGCTTTAAATGCAACCAAGGGGGTCAGCATGGGCTCCACTGCCTTGAGTTCTGACCTTTAAAAATCTTTTTTTAATTCTCTATATATATTTTCTACCTCATTCCTTGCTCCAATCTATACTATTTCCTTCCATCTCCACTATTTCAGTTGACCTACTTTTTTTTTTTTTAAACTCTTTAGGGTGCATGCTATACTCTGGTTTCTCTTCAGATCGTATAAATTTTTCACCGTTTTTAGGGTACATGCTAAATGCATAAATTTTGAGCTGTATATCACAATTTTGAAAAGTTTCGCTATCACTGATTTCTAAAATTTTCTAATTTCTCTTGTTTAAACATATTCTTTAATTTCTCTTTTTGTTTGTGTTGGGGATGAAAGACATATCCTTTAGTTTCCAAATATATACTTTTTAAAAGGTTATTTGAGCCGGGCGTGGTGGCACAGGCCTGTAATCCCAGCACTCAGGAGGCTAAGGCAGGAGGATTGTTGTGAGTTCGAGACCAGCCTGAGCTATAAAGTGAGCTTAAGGCCAGCCTGAACTGCATAGTGAGACCCTGTCTCAAAAAGACAAAAAAAAAAAAAAAAGGTTATTTGTGCACCTGGAAGCAGGCGCAGGGGCCAGAGGTTCAATCCCCAGGCCTGCAGTGCCAGCCCCGCTCTGGGATCGGGCTAAGAAGGTGATTGAGACTGGGTGTAGTGGTACCCACATGTTTTCCCAGCTCTTGGGAGGCTGTAAACAGGTGGATCAGCACCTCACAGGACCAGGCAGGCACTGTGCCACTGAGCTATATCCCCAGCCCTTAAACCATTTTTTAAAATGTTTTTTAAAAGTTACAGGTGGGGGCAGGGAGATGGCTCAGTAGAATAAGTGCTTCCCTGGCAAGCACAAGGGCTTGAGTTCAATCTCCAGTTCTGCCAAAAAAAAAAAGTTACAGGTATTGAATCCAGGGGTACGGTAGCCTCTAACTTATATCTCCAACCCTTTTCTATTTTTTGATTTTAAGAAAAGGTCTAAATTCCCCAGGCAGGGCTTGAACTTGTGAACACCTTTGAGATACTTCATATTTTAATTTTTTTCTTCAGGGCATGTCACCTGATTTTCTGTTTTTGGTACTGGGGATCAAACTCATGATCTTGCAATTGCTAGGCAGGTACTTAAGCCACTGCACTATATCCCTGGCAATATTGCATTATTTTCAAGTTTCACTCTATATACTTAACAAAGTAATTTTAGGTCCCGTCTTCATATTCTAAAAGCTGAAATTTTCATAGGCCTATTTCTGTTCATAAGTGTGATTTGCATGTAAATCTGACAAAGCATGTCTTATACTCCTTTGACACAAATCACTGTGTAAAGCATAGAAACTCCCCATGGTCCATGACCTTGTCCTTCCACGGCCCTTTGCAATTGTGTGAATGGTTGAACATTACATGTTATAAGACTGAGCAATAGGCGGGGGAGATGACTCAGGGCCGGGGAGATGGCTCAGTGGAATAAGCACTTCCCTGGCAAGTGCAAGGGCCTGAGTTCAAGCCCCCATTCAGAAAAAATATATATATATATACAAGAATGAGCAACATCCGCAGTCTTTTTACCTCAGTCCAGTCTCTTGGTTATTTTAACTTGTTTCCATGGTTATGGCTTTTGCTTCCTAGCAGTCCTCTCCACAGCACCACTGCTTTTCTTCTTGCTTCTGGATGTCCTGGGCTCTGATTGAGCCCTGCTCACTGCACTGGACAGTGAGCACACAGCAGCACAACTGTGACAGTGCCCGGCAGCTACAGGAACTGTGATTGTTCCAAATGCAAGCTGTGTTCCTATCTGCAACTGGAATGTTCATAACTCAGGAACTTATTGTAGTTCTACTTGTGTGGCTTAACAAAGATCCTAAGTGACCCTGCCACACATAGTGGTGCATTCTTGCAATCTCAGTACTTAGGCTGAAGCAGGCAGGATTACACAGAATTATATAGCATGCAGCCTCCAATACATGGTGAGTTCAAGGCTGACTTGGATGACCTCACAGGATCCTAAACAAACCAAACAAAACAGAACAAATATTTAAAATACTTGGGGGCCCCAAGGGAGATTTTTGTGGGTGGGGCCCCAAGGTTAAAGAACACATGTGTGCAAGACATCAGCATTAACAGCAGGCAGCATGGAGCAGAGCAGAACACAAGAGTCACCATCTTTATCGTATGTATGATTCTATACAGGTTGTCATCTCATTTTTACATTCTTACCTAGTGCTATAACCAGTGCACATGTGTTATGGGTGCTAAGTCACGGTTATATAACTGCACCACCATGCCTGTCCTGCCCTCTGTATCTCTTAGCCATCTCACTGTGTGCCTGTGCTAGACAAGCCCAGTCTTGTTCTCAGGTATCCTTAGACACCCTTGAGCTTTGGAGCATCTGAGTGGTTCCGAGGCCAGTAGCTTCCCGGCACAAGTAACTTACCTTTGGGAAAAACTCTGCTCCAATCCAGACATCAGAATGCTCCTTTATCATTTCTTTGTAGTAACCCTCCCTTCCTATTTCAGGTAAGAATTTTTGGACCGTCAGGTTCATTCAGAAGGCATTTTACTCCTTGCCTTAAGCATACCCTAGACTTTAACTGCCATGCTGGAAGAAGCCATAAAAGCAAAGATCCACATTCTTGAAGATTTAGTAGAAATCTTCAGTCCAAGTAATGGTTCTAGTACATTCTGTTTGGAGGCTTCTGCAGAATTACTATTTTCCTACTAGCTTAATAATGCATTTTAAATTATTTTATATGCTTTATTGTGTTTAGTTTGGAGGATTGTTCAGGGTATTTTTTTTTTATGTATTTAGTACAAGGTCTACAGGGTCTCACTACACAGATCAGACTTGTAGTGGTCCTTCAGCCTCCCAAATGCTGGGATTCCAGAGGCATGACACCACACCCAGTCTCAATCCCCATCTCAGTAAATATATTCTACTTCCTTTTTGTTCCTAAAATTCATTCTTTGGTTTTAGAGAACACGAACTTGTCCAGGTCAAATTGGGAGTTCATTTTTCCCTTGTATCACTTGGAGGTTCCCTGTATAATTTGGAGGTCACCCACTCAAGATCAGTTTTTCTCCCTATATCAGTTGGAGAGGTTCTGAGTTGATAAATACATTGCAGAGAAGGGAGTCATAGGAGCCTCTGATTTATAATCTGCCACTCAGAAAAATACAGGGACCTGGGACTTGTGACTGGCAGCTGAAGTGGAGCCATCTTGAGACAAAGCCTCCGATCTGGGGGAATGTGATGCTGACTCTGGGCAGGCAATGTCACAATGGAGGTGCAGGGAATCCAGCTAGTATCTGAGAATCAGAGCGATCTAGAAGGTATGAGCCAGGGCCAGGTACATGGCTCAGTGGCATAAGTGCTTCCCTGGCAAGTGCAAGGGTCTGAGTTCAATCCCTGGTTCTGCCAAAAAAAACAAAGGTTTTATTAAAAAAAAAAAAAATAGGGATAAGCCAGCTGTCAGGTTGATTTTTCTTTTTTCTTTTTTTTTTTTTTTGCAGAACCAGGGATTGAACTTAGACCCTTGCACTTGCCAGGCAAGTACTTATTCTATTAAGGATCTCTCCAGCCCATAGCAAACTGGCAGGTGTCACATCTGCACTCCCAGCCACTCAGGAGGTTTAGGTGGGAAGGTCACAGGGGCCCAGGAGTTCCAGCCCTGTCAGAGCAAGCCTCCATCCTAAAAAATTAATAAATAAGTAAACTTTTAAAAAGAAGATAAAAAAACTATCACTATCAGAATAGTGGTTACCTTTGATGAGACAAGTTGAAGTATGTCTGCCAAAAAGGTATAAAGTCTTAACCCTAGTATCTGTGACTGTTATTTAGAAATATGGTCTTTGTGGAGGTCAGTCATGATGGGGTCATACTGAATTGGAGTAGAACCTAATCTGGTAACTAGTGTCCTTATAAAAAGAGAGAAATTAGGCCGAGTGTGGTGGCACACACCTGTAGCCCCAGCACTCAGGAGGCTGGGTAGGAGGATCACTGAAAATTAGAGGCCGCCTAGGCTACATAATGAGTTCGTTGCCAGCCTGAACTACATATTGAGACCCTGTCTCAAAAAAAAAAAAAAAAAAAAAGAGAGAGAGAGAAAGCAGGCCAGGGAAAGCAGGCCAGGGAGATAGCTCAATAGAATAAGTGTTTGCCTGGTAAGCTCAACATCCTGAGTTCGATCCCTGGTACCACCAGAGAGAGAAAGAGATTAGAGCACAGAAACCTACAGTTTAGGTGGTGACATTAGAAGCATAGATTGGGGAGACACAGCTTCATGCTAAGAACTCCAAGGAATACTGGTAATCATCAGAAGCTAGAGGAAGGGCATAGCATAGATTCTTCACCAGCATACCCAGCAGAAACCAGCCCCACCAACACCCTGATTTTAGACTTCTACATATCTGATCTTCTAAGCCCCCAATCTGGGAAAGGATAGATCTCTGCTGTTTTAAGCCACAGAGATTTATGATAAACTGGTGCACAGCCCCAAGAAGCTAACATACTATGAACTGGGAGACCCTGAAAGGAATTCCTCGGACACTAAGGCTCATTCGTATCTTGTATACCCTTATAAATACTTGATGTTATACCCATTTTTAAAAATAAATAAGGAAAATAAGCATAAAATAGTACATAAAATAAAATTTAGATCTGGGTGGATGTAAAAGACAATCTTTTAGTACATATTTTATTATTTTAGAGCTTTTGTTCTATATGGGTTTAATGACACTATTTTTTTTACTTTCCTAGTGTGTGTTTACTTCTTTTTATGTGGTGATTCCTGAGGTTCCACTCAGAACCTTGCACTTGCCAGACAGGTGCTTGCACTGCTAAGCTAAATACCTCTGGTCTTCCTAGTGTTTGTTTAAAGATGTTCATACTAACCAGTCTTCTTTCAAAGCACAGAACCACAAAGGAATATGGGAAATGAGTTTTGGCATCATTTTAGCCCTCCATTCCTTGCAAATGAGGAGGGCACACCAGCAGGAAACTGGATGGAACTCAAGTACTAAGACTGTGTTACCCACACAAGAGAACCTGGAAGAGGCACTAATAAATTAGAAAGCCCCTCTCCCGCAGCAGATTCCATCCTTCGCTAACTGAGGCATTTGCAGCTATGAAGTGCAGGATTCCTCTCCCATGTGAAGTGCTGAGGTATATAATTTTCTGGGTTACTTTACCAGTCTTAGAGTTGCACCTTGGTTTACTAGCAAGACACGCTAGAGAGAGTATCCTGGGGCTAGTAACCCTTGCAAATGTTAATTAATCAACTGGTTCTTTTTAGTTTTTCTCTCAAAGTCAACAAAGTCTGGCTAAGACTCCACACATCCCTCTTTACCAATCTCCATCTCATTGTGAATAACTGTGTAGCCTCTATAAAAACGTCAAGGCGGGAATGCAGCATAGGAAGCCAGTCTCAATACCTAGCTTTATTGCACGTGAAACCTACATCTGAGATTATTGCGTTATTACTCAAATCTGAAAGTGCTTTTGAAAGCTTTCCAAGCAGAAGTACAAAGACACAAGGCTCAGACACTCCTCCGGATGTAATGGAACATCATGCAAAAGTGCTGCTGCTATAAAGTGGGAAAGCGGTTGAGAAATTCGGGCATGTTGAGTGCACATAAAGACGATATTTTAAGCTTAAGAAAGAACTAAAAGTCTTATTGAACTGCTGACAGTTTGGAGAAATATTGAAAAACGATAGTATCTCAAAGAATTGAAAAGCCAAATCGGTGCCATTGCAAATCAATTGCACCAGCACTGTCCCTTAATGTTTCTTATGATAATCCTCAAAGGCTCAGCCCACCTGTCAGCAAAAATTAAGTGGCAGAGTCAGAGAGATGTTATTTCTGAGATGCTGCCTGCTTTTACAAAACAGTCTTCAAAACATTTTACTAATGCACTACATTGCAGTTATAAATAATTAAAATCAAATAAATTCAAAATAGCTAAATAATTTAAGCACTTGTCAAAATAAATCAGCTAGGACCATTCTGGACTTTGATGTACCTTATTTTCATACTTTGATTTACTTGTTTTCTCTTTAAATCCAATGAAATAATAAAACAGTTAAACTTTCAAATCATATGTGCCAAATGACATCTTTTCTGCCAAATCCCCTCCCAAAGTCATATGAATTAGAAACCAAATTTAGGGCCAGCCAGGTAGCTCATTGGACTGAAGTACCTGCTTAGGCAGATGCCACAGGTGGGGTTCAATCCCTGCTGTGTTGTGCCAGCCCCAACCCCAGGGCATGCTGAGCAGGTGATTGAGACTGGGCGTGGCGGTGTGCATCTATAAGAGTGGTGTGCTTGGGATGCTGAAAACAGGAGGATCACTAGGAGTCCTTAGTGAGACCCTGTAGACCCTGTACCAAACACATTAAAAGAAAAAGAAATCAAATTTAAATACAAAAAGACAAAAAGTGGTCATGAAATTTGGGATAATTTTCTACAAGTCCCAAGTGCTCCAAGTCACACAGTAGAGCTGTGTCCTCCCAAGAATGTATATATTTTCATAGAACATATGTCTAGATTTTTCTTCAATGTACATAGTTCTGAGGCCCTAGACATTACTATATGTATCATTTTATTTTTTACTGTCTTTCGTTCATTTAATGGGTGCTAGGAATTGAACCTAGGGCCTTCTGCCAGCTCCACCACTGAGCTACAACTCTACCTATTGTATCTATTCCTAGGCATATATATATGTGTGTTCCTGGCAATGTGAAATTAGCAATTCATTATAGAAATGAGGCATATGCATTGTACATTAACTGGTAAAATCAGCTACTAAATCTCAGGTGTTGTAAATTACACAGGAATAGAGAATGAGGCAGCCTTAAGCAGTGGGATAGGCCTGGGTTCTTGCAGAGAAAACTAGCTGGAAAAGAAAATGCCTCTTTCCTTGAGCTTAAATTATGATTAGTAGATGATGAGTAACAGGACTTAGAAGCCAGGTAAAACATGGGATATCATGTATAACACATACAGATGAACAAAGTACCCTAACTGAAAGAAAGGGTTTTAGTGATAGCAAGCAGAAGTAGGTAAGGAAAGAAAGGTAGACTGTCTAGAGATTTAATGCAATATATACAATATATAAGAATTTAGGGGCTGGGAATATAGTTCAGTGGCACAAGCACCTGCCTGGCAAGTACAAAGTCCTAAGTTTGATGTATTATACAAAAAAAAGAAAAGAAAAGAAAAGAAAGAATTTACAAAGTTGGCTTACAAAGAAAGAAAGCAAAGCAAAACAAGGCAAGGTTGGGCATGGCATCACGTGCCTGTAATCCTAGCATTTAGGAGGTGGAGGCAGGAAGATTGTAATGAGTTGGAGGACAGCCGTACATAGTGAGTTCAAGGCCAGCATGAACTACAAGGCAAGCCCTCAAAAACAAAACAAAGCAAAAAAATAAATAACTCTTATATGATCCAACAATCCCAGTATCACCTTTCCCCAGTCTTGTACCACTTACGGGACCTAGCTTAATTTCCCTGAAGCAGGGAATGTAAATACACAAAAATAAAACCAAACATAAAAAAAATGCTCTTAGATGTAGGAGGGGAGGTGAAAGAAAGACCATAGCCAAGATCAAAGACAGTTAGTAAATGTCAGTATTGGAACTAGAAATATATAACAAATGTAATGATTATTTTATAAATTTTCCTGTAGTATTATTCAAGAAAATAAAAGATATTAGATATTTATTAAGAATGAAAAGACAAGAGACCAAAACTCTTCTTGAGAATTCCAATGTTTTTTTAGGCTGGGCATGGTGGTGCCTGCCTGTAATCCCAGCACTCAGGAGACTGAGGCAGGAGGAGCAAGCTCCAGACCAGCCTGGGCTGCAAAGTCAGCTCAAGGCCAACCTGAACTACATACTGAGATTCTCAAAAAGGTTACAAACCCAAAAAACAAAAAATTTCAGGGGCTAGGGTTACAGGCATGTGCTACTACATACACCTACTGGATTAACATATTTGATTATTTTGTAATCACGGGATCATGTAGACAAAGTCAAACACTCACACCCAGTATGGTTAAATTTTAATTATTCACTTAACACCTTTTGGATAATCCTCAAACCAGTTCCCTTGGTGGGTCTTTTCATTTCTGCAGTACAGTATGCCAAGCAATAGTTATGTGGAAATAATTTCTTTTACTGTTGGTAAATTTGTACAAAACTACTCAAATGTTGGAATAATTTAATTATTTTGTATATTTTTTTTAATTTATGTGTTTGGTACAGCATCTCAATATACAGCTAAGACTCATAGTGATCCTCCTGTTTCAGCCTCCCCAGGGCTGGGATTAAAGGCATGTGCCACCACACCCAGTTTCAGTGGTGGGTTTGGTGGTACCAGGATAGAACCTGGGTACTTCCACTTGCCAGGCAGGTGCTTAGAGCACTGAGCTATCTCACCAGCCCCCTTTTGTATAATTAATATGTGCTAAAAAGCATAATCTTAAAGAATAAGTTGTTATTAAAATCAGAATGCAGAATCATAAAATAGCATGGCTTTGGGAGTCAACAAACTCAGAACAATGGATTACATGATGAATACATACAAGTGCTTAATGAGTGTTGAATAATTCCTTAAGGAGTTCTGACCTCAGACACCTATGGATAGCAAAGGAAACCAGTCATATCACCAACTAAAGTAAAATAATGCAAAAATTAAGACAAATATTACCATTATTATTAGGTGACTACCCTGTGTCAAATATTGTCCCTATGTTTTTAGACAGAGCCTCACTATATAGTCCAGGATGGCCTTGCACTCGCTATGTAGGCCAGGTTGACCTCAGACTTGTTTTTTTGTTTTGTTTTGTTTTGTTTTTTTGTGCAAGGTCTTGCTATACAGTTCAGACTCATAGTGATCCTCCCATTTTCTGCCTCCCTAGTGCTGCGATTACAGGCATGCACCACCACGCCCAGACTCCATTGCTGGCTCAGCACACCCAGGGGCAGGGCTGGTGTGGGATGTGGTGCCAGGGATCGAACACTGGCCTCTGAGCTTACCTAAGTAAGTGCTTAGTCTACTGAGCTATCTCACAGTCCTTTGGCCTCAGACTTGTGATCTCCTTACTTCAGCTGAAAGCACAGGTATATGTCACTCTGCCTGGCTTATTCCCAGACTAAGAAACCAAAGCTCACAAATATTATATACTTTATCTAATATAACATAGTAAGTGATATATTAAAAACCAGATTTGTGCTGGGCATGGTGGTGCAGGCCTATAATCCCAGCACTAGGGAGGCTGAGGCAGGAGGATGGTTGCAAGTTCTAGAGCAGCCTGGGCTACAGTGTGAGCTCAAGTCCAGCCTAAACTGCATCTCAAACACACACACACACACACACACACACACACACACACACACACACACACATTTGCTGGTACAGCATCTGAACTTTTTTTTTTTTTAAGTGAATAGTTGTAATAGAAACTAGAGATGTTCATTCTAGGATTCATGGGTATCTTAATCATTTAAAATTCTTGGGGGCCTGCCCATTAGCTCAGTTGTTTAAGCAACTGATTAAACAAATGAATCAGGATGCTGTGGTTTGATCCCCAGATCTTTAAACCTTATCAGACCTGCCCTGAAGGCAACCTGAGCCAGCAAAAAAAAAAAAAAAAAAAAAAAAAAAAAAAAAAAAAAAAAAAAAAAAAAAAAAAAAAAAAAAAAAAAAAAAAAAAAAAAAAAAAAAAAAAAAAAAACCTCTTCTAAAATACTTTTACCTTCCTCTCCCTTTCCTCTTCCCTTGCTCAAAACTGAAGTCTTAGACACAGATGTTATCGGTCTCCTGATAACATTGAAGTAAAGGAGCTGTGGGAGTAAAAAAGAAAAAGTCTTGATGCAGCAAGGCAGGAGGCAGCACAGAGAGGGTGCAAAGCATCAAACAGGAGTTTGCAGAGCTGGCCATGTGGCTCAGCAGTGCAGTACTTGCCTACCAAGGGCAACACCCTGGCTTAGATCCTGAGTACCATAAGAATGAACAAGCACAGAATGGAATGAGTTGACAAGGTAGCAAAGTAGCTTCTTGAAAAGAATCTGGACCTAGGCATAGTGGCATGTGCCTATACTCCTAGCACTCTGAAGGATGAGGCAGTAGGATCACCTTGAGTTCTAGGCCAGCCTGAACTGTGTAGTGAAACCCCATCTCAAAACACAAAACAAGCAAATAAAACAAAGGAATTCCAGGGCTGAGGACAATGTTTGGTGGCAGACTTCTTACGTGGTTCATGCAAGGCCCTGAGTACTGTCCCCAGCACTGGTGGGGCAGGCATATGAACTTGGTGGACAGTCAAGAAACTAGAAAAAAGCATTACAAGCAAAAAGAAGAGAACATTTGGGCTGGGGATGCACATAGCTCAGTGGCAGAGTCACCAACTAGGGCCTACAAGGACCTGGTTTTACTCCCCAGAACCGAAATGTTTAAAAAAGGGATGAATTCAAGCATCCAAGGGTGGCTGGTTTGTAGAGGGCACAGGGAGATGTAAAAGGAGAGGTGAGAAAGGTCACCTAGCACATGCCTTAGAGCATGCATTGCCTCCAGAGACACTACAGGCCAGGAAACACAGGAATGTCTCTATGTTCTAACACAAATGTGTGTGATATGTGGGATGGAACAGAAACACTAGTTTTGCCTGGTAATGGAATGCAGGGGACAGGGTTTAAACACTTTTTGGAAGTAGAAAAAGAAAAAAGAGAAGGAAAAAAAAGGGGGCTGGGGAGATAGATCAGTGGAGTAAGTGCTTGCCTGGCAAGTGCAAGGCCCTGAGTTCGATCCCTGCTACCACCATAAAAAAGGAAATAGAATCAATAAGGTATAGTGCTGGCTGAAAGACACACATGCATTGCTCTGGAGGCAATGCATGCTCTAATGGACAAGTTTAGGCTAAGTTGTTGACACCCGACTAAGGCAACTGCAAGAAGCATGATTTGTTCCACATGAAGACTCATGGGACAGGAGAAAGCCTGAAATAGAAAATACTTAATTTTATTTAGATTTTTGGGGTACCTCTAAGATAGGTGAAGGTACATAGCAAGGCGGCTCAAAAAAATATCTACAACTCAGAATTGATGTTGTCTTAATTACTCTTCTCTCATTGCTGGGACAAATACCCAACACCCAAAAGAAGGAAGGAAAGGTTTATTTAACTCACAGTTACTGGAGGTTTCAGTCCATATTCAGCTGGCTCCAAGGCAGAGGGACACATGGCAGAGAGCAGCAGTTCATGGTGGCCAAACAGCAATAATGAAGAGCAGTCACTAAAGAAAGTCTGTCTCTCTGTCTCTTATATTCCATTCAGGCTCTCTGCCCCAGGCTGGGGTGTAGTACTCACACCCATAATCCCAGAAGTACTAAAACTCATAATCTCGGCCTTGGATCATACATAATCCCAGTGGATCATGAGTTAATCACAAACTCTACCCCATGACTACATGAGGCTTTGGGGGGACAAGTAGAAACAAACCATAACAGATGTATTAGTTTCTACTAATGTCACACTAACAATCTTTTATTAATTAATAAGGCATCATTTTTTTCTATGAAGAAACAAAAGTGTAGATGCAATAGTTTACTCCAGTGGCCACTATCATATATGCATTTAAGGGCAAGAGGTCCTGCCTGCGTGCTAACCTGGGGCTCTACCCATTGGCTGCACTGCCTCCCTGTGTATCCAAGTTGTAATGGCAGAGTGAAAATTAAATCAACAATTTCCTTGTTCTGGGCAACACTATTCATGGCCAAACTCTTGGAAGCCAAAAGTAATTTACTGTGTTCTTAGTTTATGTGACCTTCTGGAAAAAGGTTTGGGGGTTCTATCATAGTCTGGGATTTCTTAGAATAAAACTTTAACTCACAATAATAATTATTGAATGACCTAAAAAAAGTTATTCAGTAACTTGAGAGACTTTATTCCTAGCTTTATTAAGTTACCAGGAAAAAACGGAACAACTAGAGGGCTAGTAGTAAAATGTAGCTCTTGGCTATGTTGCCCAGCTACGAGCTTTAGTCAAAAATATTGTAAGTTTAAATTTCTGCCTAATAATAGAAAGTGTTCATAGAAACGAAAGCCTCATTCAGCATAGTCTGAGGCTTGAGAGGAAAACACCAAAATAATAGAGTGATTTTTATGTGTGGAGGTGTAGATTCACACAAGTTCTATAAAATATTGTTAACATTTACCTGAGCAATGAAAAGAAATGCCTCCTCTCTCCGAAAACAGTCTCCACAGAGCATGGCTGGTGGGCAACCCATTCTCTGGGGCTCTTTCTGTCCATCTCAGAAAGAAGCTTTCTCTCAATAAATTCTTCCTGCTCTTTAAAAAAAAAAAAAGGCCAGGAAGATGGCTCAGTGGAATAAGTGCTTTCCTGGCAAGCGCAAGGGCCTAAATTCAATCCCTGGTTCCACCAAAAAAAAAGTTAAAATAAATAAATAAGTGGCCAGCCCTAAAAAAAAAAAAAAAAAAAAAATACAGACTCCACAGAACTTCAAAGAGGGAGAAGACTTAGGAGGAGGAGAATAGAAGCATTGGAAAATGTAAAATGATCTGTGGCTTTCAAAGTCAGATCCTTTTACTTCTGACAACTAAAAAGGAGGAAAAAATTGCACAGATTTCTAGTAAGGTAGCTGGGATTTGAACCCAGCTAGTAAAGTCTATCCTCAAATTTCATGCTCTTAATTACCATCTTTTATGCCTTGATCTTCCAAACATCAAGTCAAGATGTACACATGTCTTTCCCCAGAATCACCTGAAGAAGTTATCTTCCCCCAAGTGAGGGGACATCTCAGGGCAGCTCACCTGTCTTCAGTCATGCATCCAGCAAATGAACGCTGTGCGCTTGGTCCATGCCACACCCTACATGTATGTACAAATAAATGTACATATATAATACACATTAACCATATAGCTAGATGGAGGAAAAGAACAGAAAAGTGGAGCAATGAGCAAATGGTACAGAGGAAGAACATCAAGAATTGTAAACACCAATAGTAGGAGGAAAAGAATGAGAATTTAGGACTAGCCCTGAACTTGAAGTCAGAACAAAGCGTGAATCTGGTTTTGTCACATTAGTGTCTGACCATTGGGCAAAGCACCTCACTTTCTTGCACCCTGGTTCTTTACACATCGAATGAAAACCATTTTATAGCATAGTGTATTGAATACACATTTATTCATATTCCTCTCTACAACCGCAGTAAGAATAAACAGATTAACCAAACAAGGCTTAAAATAGAAAGACAAAAAGGACAGAAGACAACACCAGATGAAGATGTCAATCAAATTTTGGAGGATAAGAGTAATTGAACAAGACACAACTGCCTTCATGGAATCAAGGAAACTTGGGCTGGGGAGATAACTCCGTGCTCTAAGAATCTACCAGGCAAGCTCAAAGTCCCAAGTTCGATCTTCGGTACCCATGCCCTAACAGCTGGGAAGGCTGAGACAGAAGGATCACTATGAGTTTGAGCTGCATAAAGAGACCTTGTACCAAATAAGTAATTTTTTAAAATATCAAAAATTAAGGAAACTGAAACATTAGTGTGAAAAGACAAAAGCTAAAGAAAAATAAAAAATAGAAAACTCAGAGGAAATGGACTAAGCAAAACCAAAAGAAAACTTTAAAATGGCAATTAACATTATCAAAGAGATAATATAATAATATATCCACAAAATAAGAACAACGTTCCATAAAAAGAAAATAGAGAACAATAACAAAAAATAGAATAATAGAATTGAAAAAACATTAAACCTAGCAGAAAGTTTGATAAATTTGAGCAACTCTAACACAAGGTAAAATCAAAACTTTAAAAAGGCAGAAAATACAGCATGAATAATGAGGAAATCAGAAGACACAGCCAAAAAATATTGCCTCCAACTTTTGTACATTTGGGAAAGAGGACAAAGAAGTGAAAAAGGAAATTAGCAAAGGAAATAGTGACAGTCTCTATCATGAAAAGGCCCATCATAGGGAGGAAAAATCAGACACAAACTGTAAAACTTTCATAAGAACAAACATAAAGGGGCTTACAAGCTTCCAGAGAGGGCAACAGCACGTAGATGATACACTGAGTAGGTATAGCATGGCCCTGCACTGCCCAATCTAGGAGATAGTGGAAGAATGACTTGAAAATCCTTTTTTTTTTCTTTTTTGTTTCATTTATGTATTTGGTGAAGGGTCTCACTATGCAGCTCAGACTTGGCTCAGACCCTCCCCAGTGCTGGGATTACAGGAATGTACCGCTACCCCTGGACTCGGTCATGGCTCAGTGCACCCTGAGGGCGGGGCTTGGCATAGCTTGCTGGACTAGGAATCAAACCCTGCTCCCTGTGCTTGCCACAGCAGGTGCTTAGTCTGCTGAGCTATCTCACCAGCCCACGACTTGAAAATTCTGACAGAAAATTGTTTTCAACCGGAACACTACATCCAGGAAAGCATGAAGGTTGAGGGTAAAATAAAGACATTTCTTCCAAAAAGTTACTTGCTTTATACTTTTTTTTTTTTTGAAAGCTGGCAAATGTGATCCAACAAATACAGCAGTACATAAAGGAGGTATGGCGTGACCATGCAGTGGACTGGCTTGCCACACAGCTGTTCCTAAGCTCCAACACACCATCCTCCTCCTCTGACCTCAGAGTTCCGGGCCAACAGCTGGAAGCCACACCACCAGGTTAATCTTGACTTTCTTCTAGCCAGTGACTTTTATGACATTTCATATGTTTCATACAAAAAGGAATAGAGAAAATGATCAGGACTGTATGGAAACGACAATTAGGTTTGTACCTTTCACTGTACTTGTACCAGGGAGCAGAGGTCTTCTGAAATCAGACCCAGCAGCTGAACTTCACTGACATCCCTGTGCATATACAGCCAGGTCACCTTGGCACAGCCCAGTGGCAGCAGGAGTGGCTCTTCTTCCTGCTGGTACATTTGCTGGAAGTCCCCCTGGCACAGGAGCAGCTGGAGTCCCTTAGGAGCTCTGGTTAAGCTACAGTCGCAAAGCCAGTGGCAGAGAGGCAGCTGAAACTGCAGGAAGGTGTATTCTAAAACTGGACGGGAGCCAGATCACATCTAGGCTAAGAATTTGCTTAAGGCAAATTCCCTAGTATTCTTTGGGAATCAGAAGTAACTGGCCCCAGAGAAGCCTTAGAATTGAACTGAAGCCAATTCTTTCTCTTTCCTCTTTCTCTCATTAATATCGATTTTTTTAAAGCATCTTTGTAAAGCCAAATTTTCTAAATGTTTTAGGTTTACAACCAGAATAAAAACTTGCTTCTACTTTGACAGCTCAGAAATTCCAACAAAATTACTTTCTTTAATGATCTTGAAATTCATTGTGATGATTTATACCTTAACCTTTGAGTCATTTTATTTCTAACAATGGGAAAAGTAAGGTAAGAGGAAAACTAGAATAATCAATCATCAAATGCCAGGCATAATTCCCATAGTGCACATGGGAAGCTGAGGCAAGAGGATCACTGCAAGTTGAAGGCCATTCTGGACTACAAAGTGGGTTCAAAGCCAGCCTGAGGGGCAGAGGATATAGCTCAGCAGCACAAGTGCCTGCCTGCAAGTGCAAAGTC
>PVKA01027899.1:0-30008 GCA_004027165.1 Ctenomys sociabilis | reverse complement strand
GGTGGTGGTGGTGGTGGTGGTGGTGGTGGTGGTGTTAGCATTTTCAGAGATCAGTGATGAAAATTTTAAGACACCAGGAGATAGCACCAAAGTAGACACAACCAGGATAGATGTCTCGGTGTGTTCCTGCAGCTGCGAGAGAAGCCATTGAAAATGCTTGGGGAAGGGGATTTCTGGGCATCCCTGCCACCCACCTGCTCTCTATGCAGAGAAGAGAGTAGGTCTATTATTGTTGGTGTCTAGGTGTCCCCCCAAAACCTCATGCAGTCATGTTGTGGCTTGTACAGTTTGTGATTAACTCATGATCCACTGGGATGATGGCTGTGAGCGCTGCCCCCATCCTGGGGCTGAGAGCCTGAGTGCAGCTTCGGGGAGCCTGTGCCTCTGTAGTCCCTGTTGCCCCTGCTCCTGCCCTGTCGTCTCTCTCCTTTCTCCTGCCATGAATGGCTGCCCTCTGCCATGTGCGGTTCTGCCTTGGGGCCAGCTGAGTATGGACTGAAACTTCCAGTCACTGTGAGCTAAGTAAACTTTTCCTTCCTTCATTTTGGGTGTCAAGTATTTGTCCCAGCAATGAGAGAAGAGTGAATGAGACAAGCTCCCCAGTTTCCCAGGAAACTCAGGAACCTTCACAAGTTCTTTTCTGTGAAAAAGTGTGTTTTCACAGGCTTCCCATCCCCAGGTGGAGCAGCCTCCACGTACAGCAGGAGGTCACTGAGAGCCAAAGCGGTGCCCACACCAGACACCGACACGGGTGGCCGTGGGCCCAGCCCCACTTCTGACACCTGCAAAGCTACAGCCTAGAAACAGCTGGCTCTTTAGTGGGAGGGAACCACCCATGGCCTGACCATCCTCATGCCTGCAGCTGGCCACCGCCTCACGCCACACCTCGCTCCATGCAGGGAAACAGCCCAGGTGGGTCTAAGACACAGCCAGGGCTTTGGGGGAGCAGTGCTGTCACAGCAACCACTGGAGGCTGCCACAGCTAGTTCTGAATCCTTTCTTGGCAATGCACTAGTTTTGTAGTCATGGTATGGAGGTATACTTGTGGAGAGACACACATAATCATTGCATACATTTATGAGATACAGTGTGATATTTCAATATATGAATACAACCTGTAGTGATCAACTCAAGGTAGGTAATATTCTTTGCTTGGGAAATCTCTGAACTCCTCTCCTCTTATAATTTTGAGATCGCCAATTAAGTACTGCAAAGTGCAGTCACCCTGCTGTGCTATAAAACTCAGGGACCTCTTTCTCCTGTCAGCTGCATTACGGCTCTGTGGTCCAAGCTCTCTCCACCCACCCCTCCCTTCCCCCAGTCTGCTCCTGACGTCTGTGATGTCAACGTTTTCACCTTTCCCAAATCAGTGAAAACGTGGGTTATGTATTTCTGAGCCTCATTTAACATAATGTTCTGTGTGGGGTTGTTTTTTGTTTGTTTGTTTTGTTGGCTTTTTTCTTTCAAGATTGGATATTCCAGCTGGGCACAGTGGAGCACACCTGTCTTCCCAGCACTCAGAAGGCCGAGGCAGGAGGATTGCCAGCCGGGGCTACACAGAGAGCTCTAGACCAGCCTGAACTGTAAAGTGAGACCCTGTCAGCAAAAGAAAAGATTAGATATTCTGAGCTTTTCACACATAGCAACTCCATCTCTTATTTTTGTACTACTCTCCAAGCCACGGCTCAGAATGCTGCGCACTGCAGAAAGGGACTCAGTTTGTGACTGTAGCTGCTGTGTGACGTGGCGTCTACTGGCATCCCCAACTTACTGACAAGAAAACCAAGGCCAGGTGACATCTCTAATGAATGACAGGGCTGGGCTGTGTGCGGGAGACTGTCGCCAGCACCTGCTCTGCCCTTAACTAGAACTGGGGCCGGCTGTCAGGTTGGCACAGTTACCCCGCCCTGAGAGGACCCATCAATACCCATTTCTGAAGAGCAATTTGATGAAATGTACCCCATGACATGGTGGCACCTTGGAGCTGGGAATATCCCTCACTGGGAGAATGCTTACCTAGCATGTGGGACGCCTAGGTGTCAATCCCTAGTACCACCAAAAAAAGAAAAAGTACACCTGTTTCCACAGTGGCACCTTAGTTCACACACTTAATTCCCCTCCCCCATCTTTTTTTTTTTTTTTGAAAAGTTAAAAATTCCTTTTTTTTTTTTTTGTCTTTTTTAAGATAGGGTCTCACTATGCAGTTCAGGCTGGCCTTAAGCTCATTTTGTAGCTCAGGCTGGTCTTGAACTCACAACAATCCTCCTGCCTCAGCCTCCCAAGTGCTGGGATTACAGGCCTGCACCACCACACCCAGCTAAAAATTCCTTAATTTTTTATCCCTGGTACCACTACCACAATTCACAGGACACCAGACCTGATGTAATGAAAAGAGAGGAAAAGCCAAAGCTGCAACAGGTAGAAGCCCTCAGGAATGTGCATCGAATTGACACTACATTGCATTAATCAACAGCTACTCTTTTTGCAAACTGTGGCTATGACAGTCCTGAACCAGAAGGGTTTCCTGTTTAAGCTGCAGTGACTTCTCTTGACTGTGGATCACTGTTCCTTCTGCGGCAGATGTTTACAGTTCCTCTAATGCACTCCACACGACTGTCTCAAGGTAACCTGCAGCTTTCCTGACAGCTCCTCGCTCTCTCTCTCTCCTGCTAAGAACTGTAGCCCTTTTCTGTTGTTTTCTAAAACCTTCTGCTACCATATCCACCACTTCCACCACCAGACCCATAGCCACCACCATGGGGACTGCCAGGGCTTCTTCCACCAAAACTGCCCCCTTCATGGGTCCATAATTTGACTGCTGCTGTCCACTGTAATTTCCAAAATCATTATAGTTCCCACCACCACTGCAGTTACCACCACCAAAATTTCCTCCTTCGTTGTAACCATCATATCCTCCTCCACCACCACCGTATCCACCACCTTGGTTTCCCTATCCTGGTCCACCGTACCCTCTTCTACTACTGTAACCAGGACCACCCCCATAGTTTCCACCATCACCTCCTCCATAGCTACCTCTGCTGCCACCTCCTCCACCACCATACCCTCCTCTTCCACCAAAGTTTCCACCACGACCAAAATTCCCTCCACCACCTCCAGAGTTTCCTCCATGATCCATACAGTTGCCAGAGCCACCTCCACAGCCTCTTTGTGACCCAGCAGACTGCATCTCTTGTTTAGAAAGGGCCTTTTTCAAAAATTTCACAATTATGCCCATTAATAGTGTGGTATTTCTGAACAACAGTTTTATCAACTGTGTCATGATCATCAAAAGTTACAAAAGGAAATCCTCTCTTTTTCCCACTCTGCCTGTCTTCCATAACTTCTATGGTTTCAGTCTTGCCATATTTTTCAAAGTAGTCTCTCAAATTGTATTCTTCTGTATCTTCTTTAATTCCACCAGCAAAAACACTTTTTCACTGCTAGATGGGCACCAGGCTCTACTGAGTCCTCTCTAGAAACAGCTCTCTTTGTTTCCCCTACAAGCCCATCGACTTTATGCAGTCGAACACACACTGCTGCATCCATCTCTTCAACACATGAGTAAGTCACAGAGCCAGAGCCTCGGGAGCGTTTTGTTTGAGGATCTCTCATTCCCACACAGTCTGTGAGTGCGCCCCATTTCTCGAAGTGTTCTCTTCAACGATCATCAGTAGTTTCAAATCTCAGACCACCAATAAACAGCTTCCCCAACTGCTCCGGCTCCTTTGGATCGTGGCCCTCCTCCCCCCAGGCAGCGACGGTGGCGGCTGGAGTTGGGCTGGGGGGGGACCGGGTGGCAGTTTTACCTCCATTATGAGACCAGACTAAGCTCTTCCAACTCGAGTCCAATGTCTCTCCCCAGGTTTTGATTGTAGATTTTATTCTAGGAATCTGGTTGCCCAAATTGTGACCAAAATCACAGAGAGAATTAAGTTCACGAATAGAGGTATTATTGTATTTATTTCTTGGATGTGATAAACTTGCTTTTTAAGATAGCATTTACATTACATGAATCTGATAGCTTGATGGTCTCAGTGCCTGCCTGGCAAGTGCAAGGTCCTGAGTTCAATGCCTAGTACCAAAAAAAAAAAAGAAAGAAAGAAAGAAAGAAAGAAAGAAAGAAAGAAAGAAAGAAAGAAAGAAAGAAAGAAAGAAAGAAAGAAAGAAAAAGACGAAGTACAGGTCATCTAGAGATGGTGTTATGGTTTGTGTCTAGTTGTCCCCCCAAAGCCTCGTGTAGTCATGGGGTGGAGATTCTAGAGTTTGTGATTAACTCATGATCCACTGGGATTATGGGTCTTAGTGCTGCTGGGATTACAGGTGTGAGTACTTCCTCCAGCCTGGGGCAGAAAGTATGAATGTAATGTAACACAGAGAGACTGATTTTCTATAGTGATTGCTCTTTGTTGTTATTGTTCTGCCACCATGAGCTGCTGTTCTCTGCCATGTGCCCCTCTGCCTTAGAGCCAGCTGAGTATGAACTGAAACTTCCAGTAACTGTGAGCTAAATAAACCTTTCCTTTCATTTTGGGTGTTGAGTATTTGTCCCAGCAATGAGAGAAGAGTAACTAAGACAGATGGTTTTAAGTACATGCAGGAGGCTTGTGTACAAACAGCATATATGGACCAGCAAGACAGCTCAGTGGACTAAACACCTCCTTAGGCAAGCACAGGGACCGGGGATCAATCCCTGGCACCATGTGCCACACCAGCCCCACCCCCAGGTGTGCTGAGCCAGCCACTGGGCGTGGTGGCACACTCAGCACTGGGGAGGCTGAAAACAGGAAGATCACTATGAGCCCCAAGATGCATGGTGAGACCCTGAACCAAATATATTTAAAAAAAAAAAAAAAAGTACACAATTTATGGAAGAAGGATGCGCCACTTTGGTTCTTGATGTCCTTGGGGAGGTCCTGGGGCCCCTCCTCCTTGGACAGCAAAGGACAACTGCGTGCCCCCACCTAGAGCGGGACTGCTGCACACAGTTAGGCCTACACAGAACCAAAGAGAGCCGCAGAGAGAACCTCCCTAGCTAGTAATGAAGACTTAAGAACTATTTCAGCCAAAAGCAACACGTGAACTTTGTTCAAATCTGGAGTAAATTACATTATTTTAAAAATTAGGAGGCATTTGGGAAGTTTAAGCACAGACTTGATGTTGCCAAGGGATTGTTGTGACAGTGACACTGTATTATGGTTTGTTTTTGTCCTTTTTTTTTTTTCTTTATTTTGTTTGATTTTTTAGGGACTTTTTTGAGACAGGATTTCACTATATAGCTTAGGCTAGCCTCAAACTCAAGGCAATCCTCCTGCCTCAGTCTCTCTAGCATTGCAATTACAAGCATGCATATGATGCTTGGTGGGGTTTTTTTGTTTGTTTGTTTTTAATTTCTTTCTTTCTTTTTTTTTCTGTGGTACTGGGGATTGAACTCAGGACCCTGCACTTGCCAGGCCAGGGGACCAGGGTGGGCCCGAGGGGTGGAGCCAGAGAGGTGCAAACCATTAAACTGGCACCCTGTGCTTTCTCAGGGGTGTGGAGAGGGCCATCCTGGACACGGCAGCGGCCCAGCCTCTCCTCCAGTGTCTTGAAACCTCCAGTAACTGTGAGCTAAATAAACCTTTCCTGCCCTCATTTTGAGTGTTGGGTATTTGTCCCAGTAATGAGAGAAGAGGAACTAAGACAGAATTTGGTACCAGAGGAGTGAGGTCATTGCTGAAGATTACAAGCTTTTGGGACTGTCTTATGGGAAGAGATAGGAAAGGTTTGGAGAAGTCACCTACAAGCGAAGCACTGAAGCAACTTCAGGCATTCTGTAGGAAAGATTCTGATCAGAGCTCAGATCAGAAGAGTGATAGAAATGCTGCCTTTAAAAACCAGGCTGGGGAGGTTTCTGCTGGGAAGGACTGCATTGGTTGTTGGACTCCAGATCATTTGCATTTTGTCTTGGCAGAAAGTTTGTCTGAATTTTGCCCATGTCCCGAGACTTTGCCTGAGACTGAAATTAAACATGGAGGACTGATTAATCTTTCAAAGGAAATCTCAAAACAGTGAACTATTGGAGCAGTGGCATGGTTATTGTTGGGGGCTCTTAGTCAGATATATGTTGAGGATGAAGAGCAAAGAGCCCAGCAGAATGATCTACAATGTTGTGAGTTTGTCCAGAAAAGAAGCACCAGGAATGCTATGGCCTGCAAAGACAGAGCTGAGATCTCCACTGCCTAGGAGGAACAGGAGAAAAAGACATCCTGAGGGCATCATAGGAGGTGGCAGGCTCTCACCCTTTGCAGCCTCAGAATCACAAGGGTGAGGGACTTTGTTCTGGGAGAAATCCACAGAGGCGCCTCTTTCAGAATGGAGGAGTTGGTCACCCCAGGTTGCAGAACGGAGGAGGAGGCCACACCACATTCCAGAATGGTGCCAACATGCAGAATTTGTTCCTCGGAATCAGGGTCAGAGTGCTCAGCGATCCAGGCACTCGACCCCTACAGCCGAGCGAGAAGGAAACCTGGCTACTGATCCAGCTGGTAGAAGACCTTGGTATCATCCATGTGGCATTATTTTTGGACACATGCAGAATGCTGGAGTTCTGAGATTATGAAGGCTTCCATCTAGATTTCAGAAGAAAGCCTGCGAGGCCAGGCAGTGTGCCCCTGAGAGGGAAGTGTGTGAAGCTGTGAGTGAGAAGCCTAACCAGTGGAAACCCCAGAAATTTGGAAAATCGTGGAATATGGATCATCTAAGGGCAACTGCAAGGAGGAAGCAAAGCCAAGCCTGAGAGAGAAGCTGTGTGAAAACTGCCACCAAAAGTGCCACGGGGGAGGCGCCACATGGAGCTCACAATTGGCCACAGATTGCTTCAGATGTTCCACAAGGACCTGCAGGACTTAATGTTTGCGCTGCTGGACTTTGGGCTTGCTTTGGCCATAATAGTTTGTATCCTCCTTTGTATGCCTTTTGGAATGGCAATGTTGTCTTGCGCCTTTGAATGCTGGATGCCATCTAACTTTTCATTTGTACATGGGCTCCCAGTTGAGTTTGCCTTGGATCTTGGAGAAGACTTGGGACTTGACTTTTCAGCAATGCTGAAACTGTTGGGACTTCAGCAACTCTTAGAGATGAACTAAAATGCCTTTTGGACAAAGAGATATGCATGAGACTTTGGGGGCCCAGGGGTGGAATGTTATGGTTTGAGCCTAGTTGTCTCCCCCAAAGCCTCATGCAAGTCATGGAGCAGACACTGCTGGAGGAGCAAGTGGCTTGAGGGGTGGGGCCCGAGGGGGTGGGGCTGAGGGGGTGGGGCCTGATGGGGCGGGGCCTGAGGATGGGGCCCGAGGGGTGGGGCCTGAGGGGCGGGGCCTGAGGATGGGGCCCGAGGGGTGGGGCCTGAGGGGCGGGGCCTGAGGGACGGGCCCGAGGGGCACCAACTGTTAAACCGGCACCCCGTGCTTTCTCAGAGGTGTGGAGCGGGCCATCCTGGACACGGCAGCACCCCAGCTTCTCCTCCAGTGTCTTGAAACCTCCAGTAACTGTGAGCTAAATAAACCTTGCCTTCCCTCATTTTGAGTGTTGGGTATTTGTCCCAGTAATGAGAGAAAAGTAACTAAGACCAGATATCACTGCGGAGCTCACACTTGCGGTGATCCTCCTGTCTCAGCTTCTCCAGCACTGGGATTGCAGGCATGCGCCACCGTGCCTGGGTTCTGCGACTCACAGGACATGCAGTGCTGGCAACTGAATCCCAGTCCTTGAACCTGCCGGGCAGGGGCTTCGACTGCTGAGCGCCCAGCCTTGGCGCTTTTTCTTTTCTGTGTGTATGGCTTTTTAGCTTTTTTGGCTTTTTTTTTTTTTATCTTATCTTTTTTTTTTTTTTTTTTTTTTTTTTTTTTTTTTTTTTTTTTTTTTTTTTTTTTTTTTTTTTTTTTTTTTTTTTTTTTTTTTTTTTTTTTTTTTTTTTTTTTTTTTTTTTTTTTTTTTTTTTTTACTTTTGCAGTACCAGGGACTGAACTCAGGACCTTGAGCTTGTTGCCAGGTAAGCGCTTATTCTACTGAGCTACCTCCCCAGCAAAAGTTATGATACATATTTTAGTACAATTTTTGTATATTTTATCACAAACTTTTTTTTTTAAGTAGGTGAAAAGTTCTTCAACCTTTCTTTCTTTCTTTTTTTTTTCAGAACCGAGGATTGAACTCAGGCCTTGTGTTTGCCAGGAAAGTGTTTATTCCACTGAGCCATCTCCCCAGCTCCTAGCTTCTTGGCTTTTTGAGACAAGATCTTGCACGTAGTCCAGGCAGGACATGAGCTTACCGTATAGCCTACAATAGCCCCATACTTGAGGATTCTTCTACCTCAGCTTCCTGGGTGCTGGGATTACAAGTGTGTGATACTGTGCCCACTGTAGTAATCATGTTTTAAAACTATAAACTCCAGAGGAGTCAGGGAAGTGAAATGCTTCTGTGTGATTCCTTAGGTGGGCATGTGCTCTTACGCATTGGTCTGTACCCATAAGCGTACCACAAGGGTAAGCCCCGCTGCTAACCCTGGGGATTGGAACTATGATGCTCTCCGTGACCCCAGGGTCACCTAGTGTGGTCTGTAAGGTGACAAGTGGGGAGATTGTCGTGCTGAGAGTGAGGGGCTACATGGGCCTCCGTCCTGTCCCCTCAATTTGGCTGTGACTCTAAATCTGCTAAAAAAAAAAAAAAGCAAAACAACATAATAAAAGTCTTTATTTTACAAAATGAGCTCTTATCTGGGAGAGGTGTTACTGGAGTGTAGAGGATCCTGACCTCCGGGGCTCATGCAGACCAGTAAGGGCAGACAGAGGCGTGAAGGCCACGGAAGGGGAGCCCCGAGGGGCCCTGGTTGGTGTGTGGACCTAGCAGGCTGCTCTTTTCACTTGTTTCTGCTGGGAATTCTCCATAATCAAAGCATTTTAAGTTATCTTAAAAAAATCTAATTTATTTAGTACAGGGTCACAATACATAGCTCAGACTCGAGGTGATCCTCCTGTCTCAGCCTCCCAGCACTGGAATTACAGGTATGTGCCACCACACCTGGTTTCAGTGGCCAGCTTGGTACAGGGCCAGTATGGCATGTGGTGCCAAGGATTGAACCCGGGTCCTTGTGCTTGCTAGGCAGGTGCTTAAACCACTGAGCTGAGCTATCTCCCTAGTCCAAAGCATTTCAAATTAGATAAATTACACTGTCAAAAATTAGTGAACTAGAAATCAGGTATAGTGCTGGACGCCTGTAATCCCAGGACTTGGGAGGCTGATGCAGGAGAATCACTGCAAGTTCTAGGCTCTTCTGGGTTACAAATCTCTGTCTCAAAGCACAAAAACAAAAACTTTCAAAAAAGAATCTCACTATCTGTATTACCAATATACACCAATTAAAAAATCCCACAGGGCCGGCCAAATAGCTCAGCAGATTAAAACACCTGCTTAGGCAGACACAGGGGCTGGGATTCGATCCCTGGGCCTGCCATGCTGGCCCTGACCCAAGGGTGCGCTGAGACGGAGATTGAGACTGAGCATGGTGGTGCACCCCTGTAATCCCAGCATTTGGGAGACTGAAAACAGGAGGATCACCATGAGTCTGATCTACACAGTAAGACCCTGTAGATTCTGCCCTAAAAAAATACAAAAAAATTCTAGTAAGAGGAAAAAATGGGAGTTATATGTGTATTTGTGTACATATACTTATAGCATGTATTATTGTATAGGAATATAGGATCTATACCATATCTATGGATTTATTTTGTCACATTTATATCAGTGTCCACCTGGTGCCTGCTTCCTTTAGTACTTGATCACCAACTTTTTCTGATTCGGTTGGGACTGAGCATTCCAACAGCTTTTCCTGGGAAGAATGTGGACTCAAGGGCGCCTGGGCTCATTCCCCAGGGTGGCTCGGGGAGACACTTCAGCTGGAGCTTCTTCTGGGGGCTGCAAGCCTGGGGTTGCTCCCCAGCCTGCAGCTCACCATCCTCCCAAGGGCCACCCCCTGGGTGTATCTCCAGGTCCCCTGGCTGGCCCCCACCTTAGCCAGGCACACTTGCAACAGAGAAGTTCCCAGGCAGAGCAGAAGTGCCTGAGAGGGGAAACAGCCCACGGCAGAGCGGGCGGGAAGCAGCACAGCAGCAGCGGCTTGTCGCATTTTACCCCATTCAGCTACATGCCTTGTGGGTGGAGCCTCCCACACCCTGGGGGAAGGCTTCCCATAGCCACACCCAAAACTGCGCCCAGCCAAGTTAGTTATAACAGAGCCTTAATACCAGTATCAACACCCTAAGCCAGACACCCCCAAAGGCCCTCCCTGTGACCCTATGGGACTTGAGGTGGGGGGACGCCTAGATTTAAGGCACAACAGAAGCGTGGCAAATGCTGTTGAATCTGGGTCATGGATACCTGGAGTTGGTGGTGCTGTTCTTTTTTCTTTTGTGTATGTTTGCAAATGATCATACTAAAGGTTAAAAAGAAATTAAAAAGAAAGAACAGGGTGAAGGCATCTGCTCTCCGACCACCCCGCCCGGATTAGACATATTTTGTCTTCCAGGATTTTGTGAGAATCAGTATGTGAAGGCTTTGGGTACTGGAGACCCTGGAACCCCTCAAAGATGCACTCATAAAAAGGCATTCATCATAATTAGGAATTGGAGTGTGCTCCGGTGTGTTTGCATGGGGTGAGAGAAGCAGGTGACAGAATTCACATGCCCAGCTTCCCATGTGGCGTGTGCTATGGTTCCAGCACTCAGGGAGGCTGAGGCAGGAAGGCGGGAGGTTCAGAGCCAAGCAGCACTACTTAGTGAGGCCCAGTCTTAAAATAGAAGTCTGGTCTTAAAATAGAAGGTGGAGGGCCAGGGAGATGGCTCAGTGGAATAAGCGCTTCCCTGGCAAGCTCAAGGGCCTGAGTTCAATCCCCGTTTCCACCAAAAAACCAAACAAATCAAACTAGAAGATGGAGATCAGCACTTCCTGGGATTGATCCCCAACAACACAAAGGAGGAGGCAAACCCCAAGAGGAAGCAAGTCCTGTTCATTTTGGTTGTTTTCATTATCCTTTTAGGAACACAGGCTGACCATGTCCATTTGCAGGCATCTGCACCACAGAGACAGGCCTTGGTTGTCCTGCCTGCTCTTGGCCTTTTCCTACGTAATAACAACAGGCGGGGGACAGACGGGCCGAGCCCCCACAGCTACCAGGAAGAGCGGAGCAGGTCCCGTCCTCACTACACGCACTGTGACAGTGGCCAAGCGGAAGGCAGCGCCCCCCACATGTGACCCAGCCCCCAGCCCCAGCACCTACACTCCCGCAGACAGGCTCATGGGCAGCTGGGTGTCACAGTAGAATAAGCCACTGTCTGCCAGGCAAGAGTGAGGCCTGAGTTCAGTTGCCCACAGGCAACCCTTAACAAACGACCATTAATCCTGAAGGGACTTTACTGGCCTCGTCAGATACAAAGGTTACATTTCTTGCTATATAGGTCTTGCTTTATCTTGGTCTTAACCATCCAGCAGAAAAACATAAAAAAGAGGTATAAAAGTAAAGCTATAGTAATAGGCTGAACTAGAAAAGGCTCAAGTCAACAACTTCTGACATTGCCAGCCCTATGACTAACCCACTACTATTATGGACTACTGGTCTATATTAGATTATTTTGCTGAAGTCATGCACCTACAATATTTAGATGGCAATGGAATATTCATCTCTGAGAAAATTAAACAAAAAAAGGGGATACAAACGAAGGACCATTTTGTATCCTTATATACAAAATAGTTAGACTAGATATACAGCTACTTTCTCTTAATTCAATGAGAAGAAAAATTTGTACTAACAGTGTTTGGACAGGATGTCATGTGTGTATCTTGTACTATGAATAACCACTATGAAGACGATATGCACTATGCTAATTATTGAAACTCTCCTACTAATCAGTTTTAAAAATGTCTCCTTGCTATTTTTTTCTCAATAAAATTAATAAAAGAAAAAAAATGACTGTTAAAGCTGGCATGGTGGCATGTGCCTGTGATCCTAGCACCCAAGAGGCTGAGGCAGGAGGATTGCTGGGAATCTGAGGCCCGCTTTGGCTACATAGTGAATTCCAGGGCATCTTAGACTACACAGTGAGACTTTGACTCAAAACCACAAAAAAATAAAAACCAATTGCAATTATGTAACCACACATGCACATGCACTAGCACCTCTGTGTATGTGTGTGTGTGTGTGTGTGTGTGTAGCTGCACACAGCACGCAGGGGTGTACTCGTAAGCTGCCCAGCCTCTCACACAGCTTCCCACGAAGCTGACATGGCTGCAGCAGAAGTGGATCTTTCCCCAGCTGGCGTGTGGAAGGCGGGACATCCTCACGGGCACCCAGCTCCGGGCAACCGTGTGATCACAGGGGTCTGACCCACCCCTTGCAGCCATGGCATTGCTAAGCCATGATGCTGTGTGGCTTAGGTGCCTGAGGCATTTTCTTTTCTTTTACCTTATTTATTTGGGGGTGGGGGATTGGGACAAGGTTTCAATATGTAGTCCAGGCTGCCCTGAAACTCTCAGCAATCTTCCTGCCTCAGCTTCCCCTAGACTGGGGTAGCAGTCATACCTTGCTGTCTTATACACATTTGTAAACCTACAGCCATTGTAATCGATGATAGAGTCAGTGGCCAATAATTGTGTCAGAAATCTTGGGGCCCCCGCATGCAAAATACTGGCTCTGAGCCTAAGAGTGGCTTCTGGTCTCTGTGTGTAGGCTCAGGCGTGACTCTTCCTCATAGCGAATAGTAACACTTCTCCCTCAGGCGTCTCCGCCTCAGTGACCTGGCTCTGCCAGACAGTGAGAACGGGTGGAAATCCTGACCGTGTCACCAGATTTGCCAATTTCTTCTCAAATATGATGACTCCAGTTTTTTATTCTAATTTACATTAAAAAATAATGCTGCTTATCAGATGTAAGCAAGGTCAAGCTAAGAGTTTGCAGTTTTTGGGCCAGCAAGATAGCTCAGTGGGGCTGGGGAGATGGCTCAGTGGAATAAGCACTTCCCTGGCAAGCGCGAGGGCCTGAGTTCAATCCCTGATTCCACAAAAAAAAAAAAAAAAAAAAACGTAGCTCAGTGGACTAAGGGCCTGCTTAGGCAAGCGCAGGACCGGGGTTCCATCCCTGGCACCACATGCATTGCCAGCTCTGCCCCCGGGCATGCTGAGCCAGCCGCCGAGACCCGACGTGATCCCAGCGCTAGGGAAGCTGGAAACAGGAGGATCACTATGAGTCTGAGTTGTATAGTGGGACCCTATGATAACCAAATACATTAAAAAACAAAAAGAAAGAAAAGAAAAACCTTGGGGTTCTTGTGCAGTGAAAGGTGAGTGACCCAGAATTTGGGGGCCTGAGGGGTGGGGGCCTGGACTTGGGGTGGGGTGCAGCTTGGCAGTAGAACATAGGACTTCAGGCACACGTGCAGAGAGAAGAGCAGAGAAAGCCTCTGAATCAGGCTGCGTTCCTTTCAAATTTTTTTTTTTTTTTTTTTTAATTTTTAAAGATGAAAAAGAGTACTGAAGGACTGACCGTTCAGCTCACTGGGCTAATGCTGCCTGCTTGGGTAGGCCCAGGGACCGGGGTTCGAGCCCTGCTGGCCCTGCCCCGGGGGTGTGCTGAGACAGCAGGTGTGGCGGCATGCGCCTGTAATCCCAGCACTGGGGAGGCTGAAGATAGGAGGATCACTGGGAGCCCAATCTGTGCAGCGAAACTGAGCTTTCGGGCAGGCTAGCAGGTGAGTTCCGGTCCTTCGTGCCGCGTGTCGTAGTTACTGAGAGCAGAAGACACGACGGGATGCCTCGGATCTCATGTACTTGTTTTCTCGCGCTAGGGAGACAACGCAATGTTTACACGTATGGGTTTACGAGTATGGCCTCAAGTCGCGTCCATTTACCTACAAAATCTCCATGTGGTCCTTTTTATGGCTGAGTAGTACTCCATTCTATTAAGGAACTGTATCTTTGTTCACCCGTTCCTCAGTTGATGCGCATTGGGGTTGCACCGGCCCCAGCCTGGCTGTCCCACTGCTGGGGCAGGGTTGTGTGTTTTGTTATCTTCCTGCATGGAACTGGTACCAGGGCCTCTGCCCTGAACCATATCCCTGGTGCTGTGTTGCTGAGGGCAGTGGCAGCTCAGCTTCCCAGGAGAGTCCCCACCGTCTTCCATTTGGCCTCAGAAGCCAGAGATAGGCTGTGACTGGGAGCTCCCTGGAGGCCGGTTTCAAACTTGCCCTGTTTCCTCTTGGAGAGCCTTCCCGGTAATGCAGGCCTCTCTGTGCCCTTCTCCTCCCGGTCTCTACACCCTTCCCATGAGCCCCAAGCAAAGCACTGAAGAGGAAGAGAAGCCAGGCGGGGCGTCTGTAACCCAGCACATAGGAGGCTGAGTCAGGAGGATTGATGTGAGGTTGAGGCCAGCCTGCCCTACATGGTGAGTTCAAGGCCAGCCTGGACTATGCAGCAAAATCCCATGTCATAAATGAAAAAAAGGATGGGAGGGAAGAAAGGAGAGAAAGAAGGGAGGAAGAAAAAGACCAAACACAAAGGTTAGGTGCAAATACTCTGCCACCTGATATAAGGCCCATGAGCATCTTCAGCTTTTGGCACCCAAAAGTGTCCTGGCCCTGGACCCCTGTGGATACCAAGGGACAGAGAGCTGTGAACATTCCTGGGAGAGAAGGTCTGGGAGAGTGGGGAGCCTCATAAGACAAAAGCAGGAGGAAAACTTCCTGCAGCGGGGCCAGGTCCCCAGTACCTCGGTGACACCACTGTCCGCCAGAGTGCCGTCACCCCTGTGGGGACACTGCCCTTCCCTGCCCTGGTGTCCTTGTGGCCGCTGAGCCCTCAGCCCAGACACTTCAGGAACTTCCGCCAGAACTGGACACCCCCTGTCTCTGGCCATGGGACACTGCTGGGATCAATGGTCACTCTGCAGAAAGTTAATTGCAGGTCCCCTGGCAGTAATCACACACCCATGGTCACAACACGAAGTAAAGCAACAGCTTCCTGTGGCGAGCAGTGGCCAAGGGGAACCTCAGCAGCTAAGCTGACTGGCTCGGCTGGGAGACTTGGGCCTGCTTTTGGGAGTCTCAGGGGCGTTGGGCCAAGTGCTGGGGTCCCCGCTGCTATCACAGCAGAGTGCCCTCAAAGGACACCGAGTGTGTGGCACGGCGAACGTGCTTGGCCCTCCTTGCTCCTAATCTACCCTTTGGAAATACAAGGGCTGGGTAAGCACCTGCCTGGCAAGCACAAGGACCCTGGTGTCACATGCCGTGCTGGGCCCAGAATCAGGCGTGGCGGCTGCATGCCTGCAATTCCAGGGCGAGATCCTGTACCAAACACATAATCAATACAAGATTTTTAAAAGTTTCTTAGAAAAGAAATGCTGGGGCCAGTGAGATAGCTCAGCAGACTAAAGCACCTTAATCAAGCTTAGTAGCACCCAGAGACAGCAATTTGATCTCTGGCATCGCATGCCATGAAAGCCCTACCTCCAGGATAGGCTGAGCCAGGCAAAAGAAAGAGAAAGAAATACTCACATGAGGGCCTGGGAGATAGCTCAGCAGCATAAGCACCTGCTAGCAAGCCCAAGGTCCTAAGTTTGATCCCTGGTACCACCAAAAAAATGTATGCCATGATGTCACTATTGCATCACTGTTTACAACCTACAAAACCCAGAAGGAGCCCATCTGCCCATCCCCTGAGGACTCGTGAATTCACTGTGGCACAGCCATATGGCACCCCACTCAGTAGGATCTCAAGCGCCCTGTGACCGACAGCTGTGTGTGACACAGTGTTAAATTTATAAAGCAACTGGCCAGGGGCCGTGGTGGTGCACATCTTTAGCCCCAGCATTCAGGAGGCTGAGGCAGGAGGGTCGCTCTGAGTTCAAGGGCAGCCTGGATGACATATATTGAGACCATGTCTCAAAAAACCAAAGTAATAAAATACATTTTTGAAAAGCAACTGGTCAGGAAATGGGATCATCCAATATCTGTAGTTTTTTAAAATGGTTAAAAGTGAGAAAAGTGGGGTCAGAGACATAGTTCAGCAGACTAAAGCTCCAGCTTAGGAAAGTGCAAGGACTGCAGTTCAACGCCTGGCCCCACACGCCGTGCTGGCCCCCATCCCCAGGTGGGCTGAGCCAGCCGCAGAGTCCAGGCATAGCAGCGCACACCTATAATCTCAGCTCTGGGGAGGCTGAAAGCAAGAGGATCGCCACGAGTCCGAGCTGCGTAGCGAGACCCTGTTACAACATAATACTTAAATTAAAAAACGAAATGAGAAAAGCTACTCACTAAACTCCTGACTGTTATTTCCCCTGGAGCATGAGATTATAGGGCAAGGGTTAGAAAAAAGGAGCAAGACCCTGCCTCAGAAAAGAAAAAAGAAAAACACAAAATGACTCACACTTCAACTTCCGGGCACCAGGTCTGATCCACGTCAATCCTTCATCTTTCCCATTCTGGCTTCGGTTCCTTGGCTCTGTGAGTTTACGGCGTGCCGCCGCGTCACACTGCAAACCCGGGTGCTGGAGGTGTGCCTGCTGACCACGGGGCCGGACACTCCTGTGTCCAGGAAGAGCGCAGATGCTGTGCTGAGCTGCCTGGGTCTGAGCCGTCGTCCAGTCCCGTGGGCCAGCGGCGAGGCGCCCGGGCAAGCTCCTTCACCCGTCACTGTCACAGGCTTCTCACCTGTCACACAGTGCTAGTAGGGCAAGATCCTAGCGAGGCACCACGGAAACAGAACTGGACAGTTTCTCAGGAGGCAGTGTCTGCTTCCTAGCACCGGCTCCATAAGTGAGTTACAATTATAACTGCCCCTTTATTGAGCAACTACTATATGCTACTTGTAATGTTTCTAATTTCCCCCTAAAATGCCATTATTTATTGCTGGTTACACACAAGGAAATGCATATATTCTTTTTTTTTTTTTTTTTTTTTTTTTTTTTAATGTATTTGGTACAGGCTCTCTGCCCAGACGGGACTCACAGTGATCCTCCTATTCTCAGCCTCCCCAGTGCTGGGATTATAGGTGAGGTCACCATGCCAGGACTTGATCACAGGCTCAGCGCGGCCCTGGGGCGGGGCCAGCACAGCGTGTGGGATCGAGGGTCGAGCCTTGGACTCTGTGCTTAGTCCACTGAGCTGTCTCGCCAGCCCTGTGCTTATTCTTTAGACTTCCTCTTTCTATACCACTTAGCAGAGGCTGCAGTTGGTGCTTCCTCTAAGTGACCCTAGCGGCCTATCTGCTGGCCTGTCCCCAACGGGCGTCCTGGCACCCTCCACGCAGCCATGGGGCCACTTCCTCTCCCGTGGGCCCGGGAAGCCCTGGGGACTGATTTCACCCACAGATGCCGCAGAGGCATGCCCCGCGACCTCTGAGACCCAGCCGCCGAGGGCGACGCGGCGTCCACGGGGGTCCCCCTCTCAGGGACACTCACCCGCCACACCATGCTGCGGGCAGCTGGGGCCACACAGAGCGGCCACAGGGAGCTGCGTCGCTGGCAGCCTCGGCTCAGGCCTCAGCTGGCGACCAGACACGTGCCTGAGTGGGTCGTGAAGGGTCCCTTCCCGGCCGCGGTGGGCCGAGCTGTCCCCACCACACCCCACCTGGGTCACACTGTCTGCTGCTCCTTCAAGTCGCCAGGTACTGAAGGGATTTGGTACGAAGCTGGAGCACAAGGTGTCCCATCTCTGGGCAAAGCCGGCATGGACTCTAATACTAACTTGGAGAAGTGGCAAGGTGAGTGTCTTCGTGAAAAGATATACAAATAAGACTTCCAGAAATGAGATAGGGCCGGGGAGATGGCTCAGTGGAGTAGGCACTTCCCTGGCAAGCGCAAGGGCCTGAGTTCAATCCCTGGTTTCACCAAAAAGAAAAAGAGAGATAATGGGGAAAAAAAAATGAGGTGATGATTACTATAACAAACTACCCAGGGTAATCAACTTATAAATAAACCAAAGAGGTTTTTTTTTGTTTTTGTTTTTTTTTTATTTTCTATTTTATTGAAGTACAAATATCAATGAGACAGTATTAAGACAACTTAACAGGACAGATTCAATAAATTAATACATTGCAAACTTTTCATAATGTTTTGGTATCATACAAGGTGCATGCATGATATTATACTTACAGACATTATTATAGCAGATGTCTCTTATCAGTAAATTAAGAGTGTAGCTGTTTACATATCTTATTTTTTATACCTGAATTATATCAAAGATTGAGTCTGATAAGGCAAAGTGAATGGCATATGCTGCAGGATACTAATCAGCTTTTCTTCTGGATGGTTAACAACCTAAGTTCACAGATCAAAGTTGGAGAAATAGAGGAGCTGCAAGGCCAGCCAACATTTTGGCCCTAGCCTTTCAAGGTCAGCAAAGACTCAGGACATAGGAGAACCTGTACTGCAACATCATGAAACTCAGGTGAGCTCCAAATTTTCTGAACAAGGAGATTATGGAGCCACAGAGGAAAGAGACTGAAGTTCTATAGTGTGCCTGGGGAGAGTCACATGGAGAGAAAACTTTCTCTCAGGCTCTCACAGAGAGCAAACTGGTCAAGCATTGGCCGTGACTCATCCACATGGATGACACAGACAAAGGATCTACAGAATAAGATACAGGACAAGATAAACCCTGAGGGGACTTCACTGACCTCATCAGAAACAAAAACTACATGTGTTGGTATATAGGTCTTGCTCTATCTCGGTCTTAACCATCCAGCAGATAAGTATAAAAATGAGGTATACACTGCAGGGCCATAATAATAAGTTGAGCTGTAAATGGCTATGGTTGACAACTTCTTCAGATAACTCACTATGGTTGTGGAATGCTGGACTGTGTTGGATTGTGTCGTCGAGTTCAGGCACCTAAAGTAGTTGAATGACAATGGAGTGCCCATCTTTGACAGGTGTAGACAAAGGAAGGGGTATAGTAAGGAAGAATCATGAGGTGTGTGTATAGACAGTACAGTTGGGATAGATAACACTGGGCTTCTACATAATCCTATGAGAGGCACGATTTGCACTAATGGCGGTCGGACAGGATATTATGTTGGCTTCTAGTGCTACGGTCATCCACTAGGACAATAACAAGGTAGAAAGTATTAAGAGGTTTGTTTTAATAGTTCACCTTTGGGGGTTTTACCTACAATCAGCTGGCTCTGTGGCTTGGGCCTGTAAAGAGGGAACACAGCGTGGCAGGTACGCCCAGTGGAGCGAGTGCTCCCAGCTGGGGAGAGAAAGAGTGAGAAGAGGGAGAGGATCCGTAGGGCCTTGGAGGCCACACCCCAAGTGACCTAAAGACCTCTCACTAGGGTCCACCTCTTGAAGTTCCACTACCTCCTGGTTACCTTACCCTGGAAACCAAGTCTTTAACATGTTAGACTTTGACAGATGTTCAAGATAGAAACTATCAGACGCTTTCACCCAAATCAGTCAGGTAGCAAAAGGCAAAACCAGAATCCCAGCTCGGGTCCCTCTGGCTGCAAGACCCACACATTTGTGATGAGGGGCACATTCCCAAGCTGAGGCTGGAAGAGGTGCAAATTACTCAGCATCCCCACCACCAATGGTGAGAGTCCTCAAAGCTAGATTATGCCAGCTGGCACTCACTAAGATTTTGGTTTGTTTTTGAGGAGCCAGGTGCCGAGATGAACGTTTGTAATCCCAGCTACTTCGGAAGCTCAGGCCTTGATCATAATCTTGAGGCCAGCCTGGGCAATTTAGGAACATCCTGTCTCCAAGTCAAAACTACAAAATTAAAAGATGGGTGGGGGTCTGTAGCTCACTGGTCGAACGCTTACCTCGCATGCACGAGGCCCTTGGTTCCATCCCCAGCTCCTCAAATAGATAAAAAGTTATCTTCCCAGATGACCACCCAGCCTGTCGCAGCCATAGAATCTGCCCGAGTGGGACCCACGGCCGTTCCCTCCCTGCTCTGTATTCCTTGGAGAGGCCTAGGACGGTGGGAAAGCAATGTGACAAGTGTGGGAAGATGTCCACTTGCAGGCTTGGGTTTTATGGGAATTCTTTCCTCTATGGGAATAGACAGGGTTCAGGCTAAGCCCCTGAGAGCTGCTGGTGAGCCTCAAGCAAGGCTTCGGTGGGAACATTCCAACAGAAGCGTTTCCTCTGGCCCACCCCGTCCACTGAACCTTGACCACAGTCCCACATGCCACGTGAGAAATGGTTCGCAGTGTGAAATATAACCACAGAATCCAGTGGATAGAATTTAACCAGAATCTGCACCTTCATCCTGGGTATCTTGTATTCTTCTTCTTATTGTTATTTTTTGGCAGAAGCAGGGATTGAACTCAGACCCTTGTGCTTGTCAGGGAAGCACTTATTCTACTGAGCCATCTCCCTGGCTTATCTTATATTCTTAACCTACCCATTTGATGCATTAGAACACTGAGGTTCAGTGTGAACGTCCTATAGAAGAAAGGGAGTGGGATTTGAACCCAGGTCTGTTGGAAGCCGCTGCTCTTGCTTGCTGCCAGAATGATTCCTTCTGTGGGGAGGAGAAGTCAGACCAAGTGGGAAAAACAAACAAACGAAGACAGTAGTTCATAGGAAGATGAAGATGCAGCTGACGTTGCAGTGCTGGGGGATTAAAAAACACAAAGATAACGCAAAAATGTCATTATTATTGATATTAAGTTCTGCTGCTCAGAGCTGTTAATATTTGTGTATGTGCTCGTGGGTAAGGCCCAGTGGTTACAAAGGGAAAAAACAATTTTTCCTAAGTCAAAATGGTTTAAGAAAATCTTTTTTTTTTTTTTTTTTTTGGCAGAACCAGGCATTGAACTCAAGCCCTTGCGCTTGCCAGACAAGCGCTTATTCTAGTGAGCCATCTCCCTGGCCTCATAATGGTTTAAGAAAATAAATGGGCTTCACTGTATGTGCAAGACAGAAGGTAGAGACAGATTGATTGAGACTATTAGCACAGCTCTCACTCCATGCCCCCATATCCTCAAAACCAAGAGAAAAAAAAACTTCCTTCTGAGAGTGAAAATGTACAACTTCAACAAATGATCTGATTGGTCAGCCTTGGGGCTTAGGGCCTTCACTGAGCGAATCCCTAAACCCACCATGGAAAGCTTTGATTGGTCAATTGTGCTCACGTGGTTCCCGTCTCCTTTGTTTCAGAGGACCAATGACATTGCCTGCCCGGTGAGCTATGGTTCATGTGAGCGGTCACTAACAAGCTAGGCAAGGGTGAGTCGGTTCTCAAGCGCTGTACCTCAGTTTACCCCTTCTGTACATCCACAGGAGAACGCGAGCTCCTTATCTGCTAAAGCCAGGGCTGGTGTTGGATTTGTTCCTAGAATGCCGCTGGTTCCATCTGCTGCCTGCCAAGAATGCTTTGCACCTGGGGGTGCACGCTTATGGCCCTAGCACTCAGGAAGCTGAGGCAGGAGGATCGCAAGCTCAAGGCAGCCTGAACCGCGTAGTGAGAACCTGCCTCAGACAAAACAAACCGGAGCTGAATTGTAGTTTTGTCACTTATAAACCCAGAACCGTGGGAGTTCAAGCGCTTTGAGCCTTTATTTCTCCTCTATGGGCTGGGGGTGGTCGTCAGGGTGCAACTCACGTGGAGGTTCCTTGAACCCAGGTGATCTCCTTTCCTTGTGTGGGTTTACATGGAGCTGGCTCCTGCCGTGGGGCCGCCGCTCCGCGCAGTGACGCCATCTTGCCACCAGGGGGCAGCAGAGTCCCAGCAGAATCTGCACCCCGGGCCTGCTGCGGTCCAGCCTGGGCCATGCTCTGCACTAGGGCAACAGCTATGCCCTGGTATTGGTTTTTGTTGTTTTTTCGTTGGGTTTTTTTTTTTTCCGGAAGCGGGGATTGAACGCAGGCCCTTGCACTTGCCGGGGAAGCGCTTATTCCACTGAGCCATCTCCCCATCTCCCTGGCTCCTATGCCCTGGTATTGTTGTAGGGTCGAAATGAGGTCAAGAAAACTGCCACCAAAGACTAAGGAGCCAAAATGAAGAGTCCTCGACAAAGCACACAATGGCGTTTGTTGTGCAGTTTGAAAACTTGAGAAAAAAGCACTCGTTTGTACTAAAAATCACATGGAAAGGTGTAAGCAAAGATCTGCCCAGGGATGTTCATTGCAGTTTTATTTGTAATAGTGGCATAATGGGAAAATTAAAAAGTCCGGCCGTAGAGGAAAAAACAGACAAGGGAAATAGTTTGAAATATATTCACCTTGGGCAGGGGAGTGCGGCTTGGCAAGCACAAGGACCTGGGTTCAATCCCCGGAACCACATGCCATGCTGGCCCCAGAAACCCCGTGTGCTGTGCCAGCCACTGAAACCGGACATAGTGATGCATGCCAGTAATCCCAGCCCTGGGGAGGGAGGCTGAGTGAGACAAGAGGATCACTGTGAGTCTGAGCTGTGTAGTGAGACCCTGTACCAAATAAGTAAATAAGTTTTTAGGGCCAGGGAGATAGCTCAGCAGCTTAAGTACCTGCCTGCAAATGCAAGGTTCTGAGTTCTATCACTGCTACCAAAAAAAAAAAAAAAAAAAAAAAAGAATTTTTAAAAAATTAAATAAATATATAAAATGTACTCACCAGCACTCGAGAAACTGAGGCAGGAGGATTGCTGGGAATGCAAGGCCAGCCTGGGCTACATAGCCAAACTTCATGCCAAAAACAAAACAAAACAAAAGCATATCCAGGGTTGCTAAGGAGCATTACTAACCCTTTAGGTGTGGGCTGAAATGAAGGGGCCTGGAGCTATCACTAAACTTAAAAAATCAGTGCTGGGCTGCGTGACTCAGCGGCAGATCGCCCGTCTAGCTCGCCAGGGCCCTGGGCTCCATCTCCAACATCACAAAACATACAAACAACACACCTCGAACCAGCAAGCACTGTACGATTCCCTGCCCACAAACCCCCCTCCCCCGTGTGTGTGTGTGTGTGTGTGTGTGTGTGTGTGCGCGCGCGCGCGTGCGCCTGCCCACGGATGTCAAATTCTAGAGTCAGAGAGGAAATTTACCACATAGGAACAATGGTCAGAAGTAGTGCTTACCTGCAGGTAAGGGGATTTGGAGAGTGTTTTTTTTAGCTAAATCCACCCCTAGGCTGGGCTTGAATTTTGCGTCTTCCTGCCTCAGCCTCGAAGAGTGCCTGTATGAAAGACTGCACTATGTCGAGCGCTTCTGGCTTTTTATTTGGAAAAATATTGCAGTTTGGCAAAGCTCTTGTAAGCATAGTACGGAGCACTCGCACACTCCCTGCTGCCCGATTCCACGTCCCCAACGTTTTGCCCCTGTCCGTTCACAAAGCTGTGTACGGTGTGCGTCCAGTGGGGTGCTGGGGTAGTCAGCTATGAAAGTCCTGCACAGCAGCTTTCGAATCCCTCAGTTCTTCAGTGTGGACCTGCTTTCCCTGTTTTCCCGAAGAAACTTGGGACTGAACCCAGGGCCTTTGTAAGACGCTTCATCCCCCAACTTTTTTTTTAAATTTTATTTTTCATTTTGAGACAGGATCTTGCTAGGTTGTCCAGAATGGTTTAAACCTCTGATCCCCAAGATCTAAGATGTGCAGCCACCACAGCAAGGGCGGGGGTGTGGGGGGCAAGGACACTGAGCACAATCACAGTGTTGTGGCTTCCCCCTTCTCAATGTGCCGTCCGCACGCACGCAAGTGTCCCCAAGGAGACACACACACACACACACACACACATTTCTAATACATATGAGAGGGACTTGCAGTTTCTTTTTCAGACATTGTTTATACTTTGGAGAATTCTATTTTTTTTTTGTTTTGTTTTGTTTTGTTTTGTTGCTGCAGACCTGAGCACCCCCTTCCCCCAGGCCAGCCACCTGGCCCAAGGCACAGCCGGCTTCCTCCTGGCTGCCTGGGATCTCAGCTGGATCGCACTGGCGGAGCCTGCAGAGGCCCAAATGTCATTCATTCTGCTGCCCCGCCCCGCTGCCGTCTCTCAGGCCCAGATAGGCATCAAAGGCCTGGACCGGCTGCATTCCGCTGCATTCCGTCCTTCATCTCCCAGCCTCAGCCCCAAGCAAGTGGAGATTACAGGCTTCTCTGCTTTCTCTTTCTCTCTGTTTGTTTTTTTTTCTTTCTAATGAACCTTTTGGAGACCTGGAGATAAGGCCCTGCACCAGGCCCCTCCGCAGCAGAGCTGAAAGCTGCCAGACCCGGGTCCCTCCTGCCCGGGTGCCCATCCAAAGGGGAACAGAGCGGGCGGCCTGGACGGTGCTGTCCTGGATGATTACGCAGTCATGAGAAGTGGCAGGGCCACCGGGGACAAGGTGACAGTCTCAGGAGGAATGTGGAGGGGGCAAAGCCAGGTCCCAAAAATGCAGAGAGCATGATTTAGTGTACACAATGCTTAAAACAACAGAGGCCAAATCAAACAGTCCTGCTTAGGGACCCTTACACGAGGGGCTTGGCTTAAGGCTGGTTTTTAATAAAAGGAAATGTGGATCCCCCAAGCCAGGGTACAGGTCGCATGGGCGAAGCGGCTGGTCTTCCCTCTGGACTGATTCTTCAGGGATGTTGAGCATTTATGCCGCACTCGGGAAGCCAGAGAAAGTGAGAAAAAGACAGAAGTAGAAGCCAGCATGGCAGGTAGAGCCCACACACAGCTTCCCTGAGGCCCCAGAGGGCAGGGGTGTCACCAAGAAGGGCACTGCAGGAGGCTGGGCCCTGAGGTGCGGCAACAGTTGTGAGCAAGGGGGCCGAAAAAAGACCAGGGAAGGTGGAGTCCCCACAGGGAGGGTCGGTCTAGCACAGAGGTAATGCAATCAGTGGGGAGTGCCATGCTTCAGAGGAGAGAGTGGCCATGGGTGTCGACACTGGCCGGAGCCAGAGAACAGCAAATGGAGCCCTTGTGAGCTCAGGTGGGATCCAGGCAGGGCCAGGTGAGAGCTGGATATTTATGGAGAGGTTTGGGGAGCCGAGAGCTCCTCAGACACCAGACCCAGCTCTTCCAGATTATCTCAAAGCTTCTTGAGGACAGGCAAATGGATGCCAAGCTCATGGGTAGCTCTGGTGGCTCATGCCCTATATTTGGGAGGCTGAGACAGGAGGATTACTGCGAGTTCAAGATCAGCCTGAGTTAGCTAGGGCATTCCAAGGCTCGCCTGAACCACATAGTGAGGCCCTGCCTCAAAAAAAAAAAAAAAAAAAAAAAAAACCAGCCCTCCATGGGTGCACACGCCTGCAATCCTAAGGCTCCTGAGGCTGAGGCAGGAGGCTCTCTTGAGTTCAAGGCAGCTCTCTCTTATCTCCTTAGGTCATTCCCAATCTTTCAAGGGAGAGACCAGAGATCCGCATCTCAGATGAGCAAACCGAAACTCGGAGTCTGACCTCACTGTCCCTGATCAGGGTCACGCAGGCCATGCTGGCTGGGGCCTCCCTCTTCTGGCCCAGGGTAGGCCCTCGCCGGCCCAAAGCAGCAGACACACGTCAGCACCCTCAGCTTGTGCGCTTTCCGTGGTCTTCGCATAGATGTGTTTTTAATTCACATGGAGGCCTCTGGTGCAGCCGGCCTTATCTTTCCTGTTGTGGAAGGGTTTTGTGCTCATTGTTCTCCTCCATTACTGCTACCTTGTGCGCGCGCGCGCATGTGCGCGCGTGCACACACACACACACACACACACACACACACACGTGCAGTCTCCCATCCAAATACTAACGAGGCTCAACCCAGTTTAGCTTCCAAAATCAGATGAGATTGGGCTTGTTCAGGGTGGTGTGGCCGTAGACACACATGCAGATGAAAGAGAAAAATCACTTTTAAAAAAAAAAAGCCGGAGGCCGGGCGTGGTGGCGCATGCCTGTAATCCCAGCACTCAGGAGGCTGAGGCAGGAGGATTGTTGTGAGTTCGAGACCAGCCTGAGCTACAAAGTGAGCTTACAGTCAGCTTGAACTGCATAGTGAGACCCTGTCTCAAAAAAGACAAAAAAAAAAAAAAAAAAAAAAAAAAAAAAAAAAAAAAGATGTATTTGGTTGTTGCAGGGTCTCACTACACAGCTCGCACTCGTAGTGATCCTCCTGCTTTTAGCTCCCCCAGCCCTGAGATTATAGGCGTACATCACTCCTATGCTGGGACTTAGTGGCCGGCTCAGCCTGCTCTGAGGGCGGGGCTGGCTGGGCAAGGGCTGGGAGGATGAACTGTGGTCCGGGCCTATGCTGCTCCAGCAGGCGCTTTAGTCCTCTGAGCTATCTCGCCAGCCAGAAAGTCACTTTTCTAACCTACTGCCTAAATGCCTGCTCCCTGGGCTTCTGCTTCGGTTTTCTACTACTAAGGGTTGGACCCAGGCCCTTCCCACTGGGCTCCATCCGTGGTCCATTTGTAGGGGTTTGTCTTTCAGACACGGTCTCACTGGGTTGCTAAATTGTGCAGATGGGGCTCAGGCTCCCGGAGTGCTGGGAGCACAGCCTGTGCCACCCAGGCCACGCCTGGGGCCTCCCTTGCATTTGCTGGAGGGGCATTAACACCTCCTCTCCACCTGGCCTTGGCTTTGGCCTTGGGGTCAAAGAATGGTAAGAGAAATAGTGAGCCAGGTGTGGCATCTCACACGTGTGATCCCAGCACTGGGGAGGCTGAGGCAGGAGGAGCCCTATGAATGGAAGCCAGCCTGGGTTACATAGTGAGACCCTGTCTCAGAGAAAGGAAGAAAGAAAGAAAGGAAATTATTATTTGTTATTTAAAATATCTGTTGGCTAAATCTAAAGAAATCAGTTTTACCTCTCTCTGTCTCTCTGTCACACACACACACACACACACACACACACACACACGTTAAATTCCATGGCTGCGCAAAACCTATTTCTGAGAAAATCTCCAGTTTCTCCAGTTTCTCTCTCCCTCTCTCCCTCTCTCTCTCTGTATTTTAGGGAACGGTGTACAGTGTATTCAAGGTCTTGCTACTAGATCGGACTCATAGTGATCCACCTGTTTACAGCCTCCCAAGAGCTGGGATGACACGCAGGCACCACCATGCCCAATGTCTCCACAGCTTTTCTCTACTGGCACGGAATTCACGGTTCATCCACTCAAGTGCTGGTCCAAGTTCTGGTCTTGGCAAAACCAGCTGCTTTGCCTTTAATAGAAAATTCTCAAGCTGCCTTTAGGTGCCCACAGGAGGGGTGGCAGTCTGCACCCCCATATCCAGATGAAGCAATCTTGGGGTGCTGAGTCTGCACCCATGAACCCCAGGGACCTCAGAGACAGTGTCCCAAAAGCCAGCCACTTCCCCAGAGCCTCCGAGCTCCCGCCAGTTCCCAGGGGCCTCTGAGAAACCCTGTACGCAGTGAATTCCTCATCCACTGCGAACAACTCGAGACCTGTCTACTCCAGAACCAGCGAGAGGTGGGGAGGGCTTTCCCTTCTCCTGAAAGTCTTGGTTTCCAACAGCAGATTTGCACACATGAGGTCATTAAGGTGAGGAAGGTGGAGGCCACCAGAGAACCCGGGATGGAGACTAGGAGCTCATCAGCTGGCATGGTGGGCAGGGCTGGGAGCCAGCACTAGTGGAGGCTGAGGCAGGAGGATGCCATGCCTGGGCAACCTAATGATTCAGTGAGACCCTACCTGAAAGCTTAAAAAAAGAAAAGGCTGAGGCTGTAGCTTGATATGAATGTCTTCAATCTAATTCCAGTGCTGCAGATACATAGTGAGAGCTGGAATCCGCATGCGTGGGCAGCAGTGATCTCCACCTGGTCCCGTCACTGGGGTTCCTTGGGCTTTGCTTAACTTATTCTCTGAACTTTGGTTTTCCTTCCACGCCAAAGGACCATGGCCTGTCAGGCCTCGCTGTTCCTGAGAAAGTCAGAGATGAAAATAGCAAAGAATCCGACCAAGGTAGGGCTTTGGTAATAAGGAGGTCACTCACACCTTCATGGAGAGGGACCTAGCCTCAGACTCCAGCACCCTTCTGAAGTTTTGTTCTGTTGTGACTTTTCTTGTTTGTTTCTCTAAACAAGGTCTTGCTCTGTAGCTCAGGGTGCCCTTGAACTCATGACGGAGCCCAAGCTGGCAACCCTCCTGCCTCAGCCTCCTGAGTGCTGGGATGACAGGTGTGCACCTACAAGCCAGGTTGAGTCTGAATTTTAGAGTGAAGAAGAGTGAGATTCAAGCAAAGGTGACACGTGGGCATCACCAGAGGCTGTATAATCAGATGAGCAGGACAGACTTGACTTTGTGGTGTGATAATCCAGCCTGCCCATAAAAGTAAATCTTTCATTGCTCTAAATTCTGGGGTCGGGAGCTCTGTAACAAATCCCAGGATTCCCTTCTGACCTCTGCACACACGAACAGCTCGCAGGCCAAGGCCAGGCTGGCGCAGACATGTCCTCCCTCCATGCTTGCAGGAGACACCAGAGTGTGAAGGGCTCAGCGTGTGCCTCCGGGCTGTGCCCCTCTCACTGCGTGACCTCTCTGTGCCTTTGTGTCTGTAACACACGCAGAATGAATGGTCCCTGCCTCGTCTCAGCCTGCGAGGGTGGAATGAAAATGCGGAACCCCTGGGGAGAGCTTGGGACGTGCCGGGTGCCACTCTGACCTCGCCTTGGGGACCGGCAGTGGGGCTGACTCCCACCATGCACGGGGCATGAGTTTGAATCTCAGCACCACAAAAATAAAACTTGACTTTGTTTCATGAGCTCTGAGGTGTTCAAAGGGAAACTTTACAGCTGGGTGTGGTGGTGCGCACCGCTCGGGAGGCTGAGACAGGAGGATGGCCACAGCTCAAGGGCAACCTGAGCTATACAGCAAGACCCTGTCTCAGAAAACAAACAAGCGGGGACGTAGCTCAGCGACACGGCATCTGCCTGGCAAGCACAAGACCCGAGCTTCAATTCCCAGGACCCCCAAAAAGGAGGAGGAACGCTTTTTAAGACTTTTTTTGTGTGTGTGGTGCCAGGGGTCTAACTCGGGACCTTGTGCTTGCCAGGCGGGTACTTATGCTGCTGTGCTATTTCCCTTATGCCAACTCTTTTGAAGGAAGGGACAGATACACAATGATTAAAATGACAAATATAAAATGTGTCTAGCAATGTGGTAAATGCATCATGTTGACCAGCAATAAAAATAAGTAAATTTCAGCATATGATCACCATCGTGTGTGTGTGTGTGTGTGTGTGTGTGTGCGTGCGCGCGCGTGCGCACTAAGGATGGTGCCCAGGGCCTCACTCATGCGAAACAAGTGCTCCACCACTGAGCTGTAGCCCAGCCCTTTTTATTAGGAGACAAGATCTCCCTCAGTTACTTAGGCTGCCCTCCACTATGCTGTCTCCTGCTCCAGCCTCCTGAGTAGTTGGGAGCGCAGGCTGGGGGCCCCTCAGCCCAGTCACAGTGACGCTAAATTCCTCACACAAGAACAGAAAGGCAAAGTAAAAAGCAAACTCCAAATTACTGGTCCAGTATGTCTCCAGTTGCTGTTATCAAGTTGTTTTCACAAAAACAAAATGAATGTAAGCCTGCTTGGTGGCGCAGGTCTATTACCGCAACACTCGGGAGGCTGAGGCAGGAGGATTGACATGAATTCCACGCCAGCCTAGGCCACATAGTGAGATCTTGTCCCAAAAATAAATAAATAAATAAATAAATAAATAAATAAATAAATAAATAAAAGGCCAAACCCTAAAGTAGAAAGCCTGATGTTCAGAGGGTCTGGCTCCCTGCACCCCCCAAATAACCCAGGCTTTGCTCCCCTGGGGTCTACAGATTGGAAACCCAAGTGCTTCTGTGTAAAAATTTCCTTTTATACAGATGGCCTGGGAGATGGCTCAGTGGAATAAGCGCTTCCCTGGCAAGTGCAAGGGCCTGAGTTCAATCCCTGGTTCTGGAAAAAAAAAAAGGATTTCCTCCTCCTCCTTCTTCTCTCCTCCCCACCTGTAACTATTCATGAAGAACCTTCTATGTGCTTGTAGACAGGCAGGGGACACAGGAGCAAATTGCTAAAATCTGTGAAGGTGGGCCAG
>PVKA01027898.1:0-29997 GCA_004027165.1 Ctenomys sociabilis | reverse complement strand
CTCGGAATCAAACTCAGGACCTTGCATTTGCCAGGCAGGTAATTATGTCACTTACCTATAGCTCCTGCCCAGTAACCTGTGTTCTTGAGCCTGAATCTAGCTCCACATCTTCTTGGCTGTGTAGCTTAAGATGAGGGAACCACATCTCTCCAACTGCATGTATTCAATGGGGGTGATTACCCCTAATACCAGCACTCTGGGAAACTGAGGAAAATTGCACCTTTGAGCCACGGCTGGGTAACTTAAGTCTTAGTGAGATCCTGTCTTGAAATATAAAATAAAAAAGGGCTGAATAAAAATTAGCTCAGTGCAAAGGCCCAGTACCACCAACAGTGTGCGTGCGTGCTACCTAATGGCTTTCCCTCTCTGCCATGGCTGCCAGGGGGCTCACAGCTAATTGATACTACTCCTACCAGGTTGTGGGTGTAGCATAGTGGTAGTGGTTAGCATGCAAAGAGGCCTTGGCTTCAGTCCCCAGCACCAAAAACTAGCAAATGACCCCAAATAATCCTACAACCCAATTTCATCTATTGAATTTCTACTCTGGGTTATATATTATCTCCTTCAACACTCATCATCACCAAATAGGTAGACCCTGTTTCTTTTGGTGTGTGTGGGAGTGTGGGGATGATGCTGGGAGTGAACCCAAGGTCTTGGGCATGCTGTGCATATCCCTTCTCACTGAGCTGCACCCCTAGCCTGGCCTCTCCACTTGAAGACTAAGGCATCTTGCGGCCCAGAGGGGCTAAGGTAGGGCAGCTGAGTTGATGTGGTTTGTGGACAAGCAAAGACCTTCCTCTCCCCCCACCTTTCTGCTGCTGCTCCGGACTTGATGGCTTTCTGTTGGACTGCATCAGTCAGTGTGCCTCAGAGCCTTCTGGAAGGAGGTGGTGGATGAGAACAGCCCACTCGGCTGTCATCTGGTACCCTGCCAGGCTGTTCTGTGGGCCCCCACAGTGCTCACTGCTGATGTCAGCTGAATCTAAAGTATTTTCCTTTTTCATTCTTCCAAAAACAACCTAACCTAATGCTATTACATAAAGTATGGAAAATGGAGGGAAAACCCCTACCAGACAGGACAGCCTCCCTCAGCTAGAGGCTGGGACACCCAGGTAGGGCAGGGTCTGGCTGCGCTAGGGGAGTAGCTGAGCATGAAAGGAGGGACCTGTAAGGGCCCTGCAGCCAGGAGAGGAGATACAGGAGTAGTGTATGCAAGGATGGAGAGCAGTGAGCAGAAGCCCAAGGGCTGGAAGGATGGCAGCCTGGGCCAAGCACGGGTACAGGCCAAGGCCAGGAGGCCTGAACCAGTAGGTTGTTTGGTTCTTTGTTTCTGGAGCAGCCAGTCTGAGGTGGAGGCACTGAGAGGCCAAGCCAGGGCAGGTCTGGAGGCTCCTGTCCCTTGGGAATCAAAAGGCAGAGCTGCTCCCACATGGGCCCGTGCTGTGCCAGGAGCTTAGCTGCCACCTCCTCAGTCTCCTCTCTGCTGCAGCAGCCCAGGAGGCCGGATTATCACTGCTAAAAATTCTGTTTATTGTTCCCTTCTAATTAAAAAAACACCCCAGGCACGTTGTAGGGAATTTGGAAAATGTGGAAAAGTACAGAAACAAAATAACAAGCCAGGCAAAGTGGTTCAATCCTGTAATTCCAGGACTCTGGGAGACTGGGGCAGGAGGATTGCAAGTTCAAGCCTAGTGTGGGCAATTTATTGAGATCTTGTCTTAAAAAAGTGTGGGGGTGCTGGGTGATAGCTCAGTGGCTTACATGCCTGCCTGGTTAGCACAAGGTCCTGAGTTCAATCCCTTGCACCCCTCAAAAATGGTGTGTGTGTGTGTGTGTGTGTGTGTGTGTGTGTGTGTGTTTGCTGGGCATGTAATTCAGTGAGAAGGCTCTAGCTCAATCTCTGGTACTAGAAAGAAAGAAAAAAGAGAGGGAGGGAGGGAAGAGGACAGAGGAGAGAAAAAAAAAGGGAAGATACAATAAAAGAAAAGGGCTATGGGAGCCCCGCACCCTTCTTGCTATCCACATACTCCTCCAGGGTGGGCTTCAGACACCTGCACATGAAGACACCAAAACACCAGGGTTCAGCAAATAATGAATGAATCTCAGAGTGGTGAGAATAGCTATTTTGGAGGGAGGGAATACCTTGAGGCAAGTCTCACTATGTAGTCCAGGTTAGCCTCAAACTCGCAGAACTCCTGTCTCACTCTCCCAAGCGCTAGGCTCACAGGTGTCCCCTACTATGCCTTTTGAGAATAGCTATTTTGTGCTTGCTTTGGCATATACTAAAATACTAAATATACATATACTAACATTGGGATGATACAGAGAATAGCTATTTTAAGAAGTGACTTCAAAAAAAAAAGAAAGCAAAAAAAAAAAAAAAAAGAGCCGGGAGTAGTGGCGCATGCCTGTAATCCCAGCACTCGGAGGCTGAGGCAGGAGGATTGTTGTAAGTTTGAGACCAGCCTGAGCTACAAAGTGAGCTTAAGGCCAGCCTGAACTGCATAGTGAGACCCTGTCTCAAAAAGACAAAATAAATAAATAAATAAAAGAAGTGACTTGTGCCCCCCCCCTTATACTGAAGATCAAATTCAGAGCCTTGTACGTGCCACATAAGTGTTCTACCATTGAGCTATATAACATCCATGCGTATGTTTTTCATAATTTTTATTGTTGTTGTTTTGCCTTATTTTTGGTATCAGGATTAACCCAGGCCCTTTGTACTGAGCTATACGTCAGTGCTTTTTATTTCTCATTTTCAGATGGACTCTGGCTAAGTTGCCCAGGCCGGACTCAGACTCTCTGGTCATTATGCCTCAGCCTCCCTTAGTGCTGGGCTTACAAGCAAGCACAATTGTGTAGCTGCTTCTCCCTCTTTGTACAGAGTGTAGAGGGCTCTGGGGAAGTGGCAGGGCAGGGCAGAGTAGGCAGGGCTGAGCATTCCAGCACTCGAAGGGAATGGCCTCTGCCCCCAACTTGTGGGATGGGAGGGAGTGGGCCAAGCTAGGGGCTCATGGCATGGCCTTGCCCACAGTGGAGTTCAAGATTGAGGTGGTGCTGCCTGAGAAGGAGCGGGGCAAGGATGAACTGTCTGCCAGCGGAAAGGGCAGCCCCCGGGCCTACCAGGGCAATGGCACAGCCCGCCACTTCCACACCGAGGAGCGCCTGCCAGCCCCTCACTCTTATCCTGGCCCTCAGGACTGCGTGGAGGCTGCCGTCTGTCATGTCAAGGACCTAGAGAATGGCCAGTGGGTTCTGGGCTGGGAGGGAGGATCAGAGGGTGGGTGGGTGGCACAGCAGAGGCTATGTAGGAGCAGGTGATCCAGGTGGGGGGGTCCTGAGGGGGCTAGGTGTGGCCAACGGATCAGGGCCTTTGTGGCTTCTGTGGGTCTGGGCCTACTCTTCAGAAGGCTGGACTCTGGGAAGAGGTGACCCAGGTTGATGTCACTCGTCTGGCTTGACCTCTGAGTGCAGCCCCTCTCCAGGATGCGGGAAGTGGAGCTGGGCTGGGGGAAGGTGTTGCTGGTGAAGGACAATGGGGAGTTCCATGCCCTGGGCCACAAGTGCCCTCACTATGGCGCACCTCTGGTAAAAGGTGAGATATTAGAGTGCATATGGGGTGGGTGGGCGGGGGGGGGGCAGGACCTTTAGGAGAGAGCTTGGCCCTGTGCCATCTGTCTCCCAGGTCAACTTCATTTGTCCCTCAGCCTGAGTCCCCATGTATCAGTGGGGTCTTCTGGGCTGAGGAGAGGACCAGGAGGTGCTGGAATGTGAGTCCTTTGGGAGGACCCCTTGCTGGTGGTTCATCCTAGCACCACCTTTCAGGTGTGCTGTCCCGAGGCCGTGTACGCTGCCCCTGGCATGGTGCCTGCTTCAACATCAGTACTGGGGACCTGGAGGACTTTCCAGGCCTGGACAGCCTGCACAAGTTCCAGGTGGGGCTGAGAGTACAATGTGGCTTGAACTTAGGAGTATAGAGTTGGGGGCTGAACGAGCCCAAAGTCTGGTCTTAAACAACACTGCCCTTGCAGGTGAAGATTGAGAAGGAGAAAGTGTATGTCCGTGCCAGCAAGCAGGTGAAAGAGTGGCTCAGGGCTCGGGCACAGGCGGGAGGGCATGGTGGCATAATGTAAGGAAACCTGGCGTGTGTGGCTGGGAAGTAGAGTAAAGGGCTGCATGGCTGGGGTGAGGCTGGCTGAAGCAGCAGGACCCTCTCTCTACCCAGGCCCTGCAGCTGCAGCGAAGGACCAAGGTGATGGCTAAATGTATCTCTCCAAGTGCGGGGCACAGTGGCAGTACCAACGTGCTCATTGTGGGGGCAGGTAGGTACCAGGATCCTGAGAGTTACTGTGTGGGTTAGGGGGTAGTAGGGAAGTAGGGGGCCCCTGACCCACAGCACTTCCCCTCAGGTGCTGCTGGCCTGGTGTGTGCGGAGACACTGCGGCAGGAAGGTTTCTCTGACCGGATTGTCCTGTGCACACTGGACAGGCATCTCCCCTATGACCGGCCGAAGCTTAGCAAGGTAGGGGTTGGGCAAGGGGGGAACAGGCAGGGGCAAGTCAGTGCATGGCAAACCCTGGATCCTGATTCCTCTTGAATCCGTCAGAACACTTGGAACCTTGACTATTACTTCTTAGAGAATGTCTGGCCAGCTCCTTTCCACATATATCAGGACCATCTGTGGTGCCTCTCAAAAATCTAGATTGGTTGAGTTCTGTCCTATAGCCCCCAGGGCTGTCTTCACCCTCCCCTGGTTCTGTGTCCTCTTCTGTGAAAATGGAAATGACCACATGGCCCTATATCAAGTTGGCTGTGTCCTGCAGTCTCTGGATGCGCAGCCTGAGCAGCTGGCCCTGAGGTCCAAGGAGTTCTTCCGAGCCTATGGCATCGAGGTGCTCACTGAGGCCCAGGTACGAGATTATGGGTGGGAAACAGGCCAGGGAAAGGGTTAGTGGGCACCATAAAGGGTAAAGCCACTTGGCTTCCTAGGGGTGGCAAGGGAAGTGCCCTTTCCACCCACAGTGTCTGTGCCTGGGAGGGAGCGTTGGTCTCTAGGTATACTCAGAGCCCCAGAGTATAGGAGATGGGCAATCTGATCAGTGCTGGGACAGGAGAGCCTGGTGGCATTTGGGCACATAGGGCTTTGAAAAGTGGGTGATGTCTGTAACTTATCAAAGAATGAAGTTCCCATGGGAACTGTGGGCTCTGGGCCTACTACATGATCTGGAAGTAGGTATCAAGGCCCAGAGGCACACACACACACACACACACACACACACACACACACACACACTGCCCCTTGGCAATTGCAGGTGGTCACAGTGGATGTGAGAAACAAGAAGGTTGTGTTCAAGGATGGCTTCAAGCTGGAGTACAGCAAGCTACTGCTGGCCCCTGGGAGCAGGTGGGCCGGTGTCTCCTACCCTTGCTGGACACTGGGTAGAATGCCATTAGGATGTGAGGGCCTCACTGATGTACCTGTCTCAGCCCTAAAACCCTGAACTGCAAAGGAAAAGAAGTGGAGAATGTGTTCACCATCCGGACTCCTGAGGATGCCAACCGTGTGGTGAGGCTGGCCCGGGGCCGCAACGCTGTTGTTGTGGGAGCCGGCTTCCTGGGTGAGCAAGAGGGGCAGTAGGGATGGTGATCAGGCTGCTGTAGACAGTCTTAGGGCGTGCTAGCCCTGGAAGGGGCAGGCTTCCAGCCCTGCCACCCTTGTCTATGACCCCAGGGATGGAGGTGGCCGCCTATCTGACTGAGAAGGCCCATTCAGTGTCTGTAGTGGAGCTGGAAGAGACACCATTCAGGAGGTTCCTGGGGGAGCGTGTGGGTCGTGCTCTCATGAAGGTGAGCCTGCCCAAGCCCCCAGCACTCCTTGGAATCTGGGGCATCCAGCCTGGCCCCTGCCTGGGCCTTTACCCATCATCCATCCACCAACCTGCCTGAACAGATGTTTGAGAACAACCGGGTGAAGTTCTACATGCAGACAGAGGTGTCAGAGCTTCGGGCCCAGGAGGGAAAGGTGGGCCCCTCTTCTCCCTCTCCCTGCTGCTTTCTGTCCCTTGTGCCTGGGCCCAGTTGGGTTCTTCTGATCACCCAACCCACCCATTCCTCACAGCTGAAGGAAGTTGTGCTGAAGAGCAGCAAGGTTGTGCGGGCTGATGTCTGCGTGGTGGGCATTGGTGAGTGGTTGTATGAATGAGCTCACAAGTGAACTTGGGTTAGTCCCTTCCCTTCCCCTCCCAGAGTCTCAGTTTCCACATGTACAAAATAGGGACACCAAGGACACCCATTTTACAGGGTCATTGGGAAATGCATACCCAGCTTAGCCCACTACTGCCTTGCCCTCTGTGGCCTGAAGGATACAGAACAACCTCTAACAGGTCCAGGTGAAGTGGCAGTTTGGGGTGCTGAGTCAAAGACAGGAAGTGACTGCCCAGGGTTTTGAGAGGCATGGCACAGTGGCTCCCACTAGGGGGCTTCATGGAGTATTTCTTGAAGGAGGCGATACCTGAGGCCTGGGGGGAAGCATGGGAGTTGGTGGAAGTGCAGGGAGAGGCAACAGGATGAGTGAGAGCCCCAGCGTGGGAGGCCAGGACAGTGTGGATCAGGTACACCAGGAATGTAGGGCACCAAGAGCACTGAGGCAGAAGCAGGATCCAGGGTGTGGATGTGGTGACTCTTGTTCTGTTAGGTGCTGTGCCTGCCACAGGCTTCCTAAAGCAGAGTGGCATTGGTCTGGATTCTCGTGGCTTCATTCCGGTCAACAAGGTGGGACTACAAGGGGTTAGGTGCTGGGCTGGAGATGACTCAAGGTCCAGGTCAGTGACCTTTCCTATTCATGGAGACTTGGTCTTTTCTCCACAGATGATGCAGACCAATGTCCCAGGCGTGTTTGCAGCTGGTGATGCTGTCACCTTTCCCCTTGCCTGGAGGAACAATCGGAAAGTGAATATCCCACACTGGCAGATGGCTCATGTCCAGGGTATGTCAGCCTTAAGGCCAGTTCAGGGAGGAGGGTACCCCAGGGACTCAGACTTCCCTGGTCATGTCTCAGTTGCTAGTCTAAAGTCCTGAATGCTCTGTTAGGTGTTCAAGGCTCTGTAGTGGCCAATATGGTCAGCTTCATCCAGGTGATTAAGCCAGTGCACAGGGTGAATCTTCTGAGTTATCCCTGGAGATAGAGACCTTCCTCTAGTACCCACTGCATATTCTGCTTAGCCAGGCACAACCTTCCAATCCTAGTTGGTCTTTCCATAAGTCTCACCTTTTCTTTTATCCACAGGACAGATTCCTCAGAATTCCTAATCAACTTGTATAGTTACTCTGGAGAGGGAGAAGGATTTAGTAGGTCAGCTTCCCACACAGTGCTTCTGGCTCCCTTGAGCCCCTCGATTGTCTCTGTGAACCTCAATTACCTGACATAGTCTTCTGGAGGCAACTACTGAGCCTGGGATCAGTGGGAAAATTGTGCTTTCTGTGAAATAGCTGTCCCCTCCCTGTATTTGGTGGTCACCAAACTTCCCAAGTTTCAGCCACTGCACCTGGTATGAACCTGGACTCCTAAGCAGCAGATGACAGTGAAATTAGCCACCTTAGTACCTCATAAAAACAACCACCAGACTCCTGGCCTGGTACGCCCCCCACCATATACACACTCACACACATACCACCTTTCTTTTCTTCTGCCTTGACCCCTATCTGAAGATCCACTGTCTGAAATCCCACTCCTGGTACAAGTTTTCATTTAAGTCCATTTCTGCCCATGTGTAAAGTTACTGCTAGAATGTAGAGAACCAAGGTTTACTTCTCAATGAGCTACAAACAGGATTTAGGATTTAACTCTGAGAGTCCAGGGGATTCTCATGGACATGCAATTATGGGGTCTACTGAAGCCTTTTAGACACTGAGGAGCCACCCGTGATATTCTCCTGGCACCCAGCATGTGGTTGTCATTTCTGCTTCCTTGGCTCTTGGGCTGCATTCTCCTCTCTTTTTAGATCTCATGTCAGATTAGCTCTCTGTGTGCAAAGCTGAAATAGTGAAGCAGAGAACTGCTAAACCCCAACTATCATTCAAATTTTCCAAAGGAGCAATCCTGCAGGTGGGCTGTGGGCTGAGCCACGGTGCGCCTCTGGATTTCCAGGGAATCCAGGAATAGCTACACCTGGCAGAAGTCCCTAAAACAGTGAGGTAGGCAACATGGGAATGGTGTGGGCCAGAGTTCTCACTGTCTGGGTTCCATAGGGCGTGTTGCAGCCCAGAACATGCTGGCACAGGAGGCAGAGATCAGCACAGTGCCCTACCTGTGGACTGCCATGTTCGGCAAGAGCCTGCGCTATGCGGGTAACCTACTAGCCTAGGGGGCGGGCCTTGTGCACTCAGGGTGGGGCTTGATGGCTGAGGTGGGTGAAGGTCCTTAGAGGTGGGGCCAAGACTGCACTAGGAAGAAGCAACTAAGAATCCATTTGGCTAGGGATTACCTAAAAGAAATAAGGTACCAGGTGGCCTGTCCAGAGAGAAGTTAGGAGGGCACAGGGTGGGGAGCCTGTGAAGTTCCAGCCCTTCCGTGTCTGATTTGGGCATCACCCACCTGCCTTGCCCACAGGTTATGGAGAAGGCTTTGATGATGTCATCATCCAGGGGGACCTGGAAGAACTGAAGTTTGTGGCTTTCTATACCAAGTGAGAATGGTGGGGCTTGGGGTGGAGGGATGGTCAGATCTCAGTGGTAAAGGAAGACATTCCAGAAAAGCTTTCTTTCTGAGGAGAGGGCCTTACCAAAAGGCAGGCCAAGTGCAAAGAGAGGCAGCTGGGCAGAAAGGAAGCTGAGAAGGTGGCAGAGATAACTGTCTGCTAATCAATGGGTCCAAAAGAGTCAGTGTATCTTCTGAACAGCTCTTGGAAAGTCATATCAGTAGACATTGGTGATGCCAGGACAGGTCCAGCCTGAACTCTGCTGGGAGCTGGAGCTACCCAGCTGAAGCCTGTGCTGGGACAGAGAGCTGAGTACTTAGGGCAACTTCAAGAAACAATGTTAGGGTCTGCCAAATAGCTCAGTGGATTAAAGCACCTGCAAGCAGGTGCAGGGGCAGGGTTTCAATCCCTGGGCCTGCCATGCCAGCCCTGCCCCTGGGGCATGCTGAGATGGCACTGAGACTGGGCATGGTGGTACACCTGTAATCCCAGCTCTTGGGAGACTGTAAACAGGTGGATCACTACCAGTCCAATGTAGTAGTGAGAACCTGAACACCCTGTATACCCTTCCCTTAAATACAAAAAGAAAAGAAACAATGTCAATGGGCAGTCATTAGTCTCAGCTACCCTATCTCTGCAGAGGCGACGAGGTCATTGCTGTGGCTAGCATGAACTATGATCCCATCGTATCCAAGGTGGCTGAGGTGCTGGCCTCTGGCCGTGCCATCCGGAAGCGGGAGGTGGAGTGAGTGTGGATGTGGGAAGTTTTGGGTGGGGGAGGAAGTCCCCTGAAGAATTGGTTGAAGCTGCCATTAAGCTAGACATCCCACAGTTCTCCAGGGCCTGCTCTTCCCCTTTCTTGGCTCCCATCAGCCTGAAACTTTCAGGGTTACAGAGTAGTGTGGAGCATGAACTGTAGTCTGGGAGAAGGTTTGTAATATCGGGCTACCACACAAAAAAGAAAGGGCTGTGTGCCCCAAGGTAGAGCTAGTGCTGTTGGGGAGGAGTCAAGGCCCACTGCTTGGGTGATCACTAGGCCTGAACACCTCATCGAAGTTGTGCTAATCCTGGCAGAAGCTAGAAAGGGAAACGCACCTGCTGGTGTGTCTAGGTATACCCTACACAGAGATGTTGGGGTGGTTGCCTGGGGTTGTGGAAGACATTGGCCATTACCCTTTTCCCAGCATGGTGCCAATGACAAGACTGTTTACAGACAGCTCCCAGAGATTGGAGAAAGCTTAAAGGCCACTGGGGGACTGGTAGCCACAGGACAGGGGGTAGGCCTTCAGTTGAAAACAATAGAGGACCAAGAATAGACACAATGAATGACATTCTTTTTTCTTGGCCTTCTCTGTTTTTTTCCTCTTGCCTTCGGAAAGGCTGTTTATGCTACACAGCAAGTATGTGTATTCTATATTCTTCCTGTTGACCATTCTGAGCCTTTCCCAACTCAGCCCAGAGCCTCTAATCAATGATTCCCCCCCTCCAAATAAATATCTCTGCTGGGCACCAGGATCTGACACAGAACAATCACCCAGCTGTCTTCAAGAGTCAGCTGTTCATGGTGCCCAGAGTGGGGAACTTGCTCTCTTCTCTCCTGATCCCTCCTTCTCTCATTCCTGCAGGACTGGTGACATGTCTTGGCTCACTGGGAAAGGATCCTGAGTTCCTGTGCAGTATCCTTGGGCAAGCACATTGGGACACCAGGAACAGAGGCCAAGCCCAGGTGGCAGGTGCCAATCTCCAATATCCCAGGATTCCCCAAGGCAGAAATGGAGTCCTCCCAGTGCTTGCCCTCAGCTGCCTGGCTCCCCTCTGGAAAGGCCTCTGCTACCTCCAGAAGATACTCTCCCCACAAGTCCTCAGTTGCCATTGACAGCTGGCACTGGAAATGGGACAGGCCCTGTATCTTTTTTTCCTCTTTTGGGACTGGTCCCCTGGACAACCCTGCAACATATCAGGCATTGTTTTAAAATTAAAATGCACACATTTGCACATCAGTGTGACTCTTAGTGTGATTGGGCCACTGACATGAGAGAAAAAGTAGACCACAGGGAAAACAGGCACAACCAATTAAATTTTGCTTGTGTGTGCCCAAAGGAGGTAGTAACTGATTTCCTCCTCCCCACAAGGCCCGGGAAGGTTTCTTCAGAATCTCTGGATCTTGATTTTGAAGGAAAAGCACTCCAGATAAAAGGGACTACACGTGCCAAGGGCTCGAGACAGGAAATGAGTCTTCAGAAGTCAGATTCAATGATTAAAACTCTGCAGGCATCTACTTAATGTTGTAAATAATTACTTCCTGAGACAGACCTGTTCCTCTCATAATAGCTGAGTTTTCTGAATCCTCATTTGGGAAGTTAAAAAGGAAAAGCTCTGCTATAAGGAATGAGAACAGAAGCTCATGCCTTCCAACCAATAGAACACTCAAGAGAGAAGGAGACCTGGGAAGCCCGGGGCTAGGGTAAGAAACAAAACTGGGATAGTTGGACCGCCTGCCATCTCGGAACCCTCTGTTTGGGGATCTCAGGAGAGGCGGACAATGAAGCTGGGACTCACATGCGACTACAAGGCATGCTGGGAACTCCTGTCAGTGGTAGCTGAGGGTTGGGTGGCGGCGTGAACCTGGCAGGAAGCAGGGAAGTGCAAACCCTGTGGGCTTGGGGTCCAGACGGCTTTACTGCCAGGGAGGGCCCGGCTCTTGTACTTTCCAGAATGTTATATAATCATCGCAAAGCTGTCCAGTGTCGCCAGGGGCGCTAGGCTTGTCGGGATGTGCGGGCGGCTTAACGTGGGGTTGCTGGCCGGAAGTTCTGAGACTTTGGCCCATGGCTTGCCGGGAAATGTGGTCCCTTGAGGCGACCGCGGGCGGTGGCTGCAAGTCCTGCGGACCTGGCGGCCAATCGGGGGTGGACCCGGGATGGCAGGGCCGGGTGGCTCAGGGGGCCCGATTGGGGCCGGGGCCCTGGCCGGTGGGGCGCGCTCCAAGGTAGCTCCGAGCGTGGATTTTGACCATAGCTGCTCAGACAGTGTCGAGTACCTGACGCTTAACTTCGGACCCTTCGAAACAGTGCACCGCTGGCGGCGCCTCCCACCCTGCGACGAGTTCGTGGGTGCCCGGTACGGCTGGGTTCGGGGGATCCTGAGGGCACGCGAAGGTCGGGGTGTGATCTGAGGAGGTCCCAAGCGGGGGTTCTAATGTCTAGGCCCGGTCATGGTGGTCTGGTGTGAGACGTGCTAATGGGCTGGTGTAGTCCAGGTCAGAGGAAGCAGTACATTCGAGACCTAGAGCCAGGTGACCCTGGGCAGGGCATTAAAGCTGTTGTGATTCTGAGCCTTCAACTGGGTCCCCAAGAATTTGGGGTAGTGTGAGACATACCCAAAGGCTGGGAATGGGGTGGAATTTAGGGGTCAGTAGCCCTTGGCAATTGGCAAATGTTACCAACTTCTGTGGCATCCTCCATGTGTAGTCCCAATCATTGGGTGCCATCTAGTCAGGGTCTGACTTCACCACCTCCTACCCCTTCTTTCTTTCTAGGCGAAGCAAGCACACAGTGGTGGCCTATAAAGATGCCATCTATGTTTTTGGTGGAGACAATGGGTGAGTGAATCACAGTTTCTGGACCAGATAGGAAAAAGGATTGTGGTAGGAAGCTGTGTCTGTGAGTCTCCTGTCTTTCCAGATGTTAGCTAAGTACTCTAAGCTTCAGTTGTCCCATCTGTGAGGCTCCTTATATTTACTTCCCAGGTCATTGGAGAGATTAAATAAGATTAAATGAGATCCTGCCCTCAAGGTGCTCAGTGCAGTACCCATTGGGTAGCATATATTCAGCATATGGAAATATTTCTGTTGTTTTGAGTGAGTGAATACAACCTTGAAAGAAGCATAACTACTCTTGCTGCCTGTGCTACTAGGGGCTTTTCTTTCCTTACTCTACCCTCTGGGCTTTGTCCACGTGCTTTCTTTGCAACTCCAAGGTATGAGGAATAGTTTTATATATTTTTGTGCGTGTCTCACTTTTTATGAGGGCTTTCCTGCATTGCTGCAAACTCCTAGTAAATAACCTTCATGGCAATGATCCTATATTCTGTGGACGGGCATATCTCCATTCACAAGATCTATCACCAGGTAAGTTGTGGCTGGTTTCCCTGTGCTGAAGGTAGTGTTTACACATGACTAAACCTCCCTACAAGTCTTAGCCCTGCCTCTGAGCCCAAGCCCCAGAACCTGCTTTAAAATCCAGGAAGAGTATTGTCATATCTGTCCTGCAGGACTCTCTAGGGGAGCCAGCTTGAAGAGGCAGGGTATTAGGCTACCAGGACCTGCACACTAGGCAAAAAGGCCATGATCCCCTGGCATCCAAGCTGGCTCCTCCACAGTCTTTTTCCCCAGAATAGCCAGAGGGATTCATTTACAAGTGCAAGTCAGAGTATGTTTCTCCTCAGCTCAAAGCTCTGATATCTTCCCACCTCTGTGAGTAAAAAGCTCATGTCCTCACAATAGTCCAACTTGTGTCCGCTCTGTTTCTCTGTTCCTCCCAGCCCCTCACTGGGCCTGGCCACACTGGCTGTCTTGCTGCATTTAGATCGTTCCAAATGCCCTCTTGCAAAGAGATTTTTGCACTGTTTTCTCCTTCTTGCATTTCCTGTCTTTTACATAATGGATTGTAAGGCCTTCCCCCACCTACCTGTCTTACATCTTAATGCCTGCATTTGTCTCTGGAGCTCATAGATGTTGGTTACACTGTCTCCGCTGCCAAGGCAAGGTGTATGTACCTTTTGCCCCTACATCCAATACTCAGACAACTCAAAAAATGTTGAGGGATGAAGGAAGAGGTGTCTATCTACAAATGTTTACTGGAGCCTTCCCAGGAATCTCCCAAAGCAGAAAACGTATTGGTATCTAGCACAGGACAGTGGGGGAGTCTCTGTCCTCAGAGGTGTTTTTTAGTAGGTAGTTTATATGACAACTGTGAAGCATTAACCAGACAAAACTCTTAGAAAACATGATTGGTTAATATTATGTAACTTGAGGGTGCTTTTTTTCCCAAAAAGTAAAAACAGAGGGGATTTTCATATTAACACAGACTCAGGTAGACTGGATTCTCCTTTTTTAAATTTTTCTTTTTATTTTTGTGTTTTTGAGATTTTTCAAGACAGGGTTTCTCTATGCAGTTCAGGCTGGCCTCATACTCTGTAACTTACAGTGGCCTTGAACTTGCAGCAGTCCTCCTGCCTCAGCCTCCCAAGTTCTGGGATTATAGGCATGTGCCATGATGCCCAGCTCTGGACTCTCCTTTTTGCAGGAAAAACTGACCTGTTTTGGATTTACTTCCTTCAGAGTTTCAGTGTATAAGACATTTGGCCTGAGTGACTTCACTTTGATTTGGCCTGAGCTTTTGGGAGCTAGAGTAGGAGCTCACACCAAACAGGGCCTCCCATATTTTTGCTTAACAAATGAGACACTGTATACAAATTTGTCTTAGTCTCATTGCAGTTTTGTGAAGACTGAATAAGAAAGGTGGCTTCCCAGGTTGGGGAGATGGCTCAGTGGAATAAGCACTTCCCTGGCAAGCACAAGGGCCTAAGTTCAATCCCCGGTTCCACCAAAAAAAAAAAAAAAAAAAAAAAAAAAGAAAGAAAAGTGGCTTCCTGGTACAGGTAAATTGGGAGCAATGAAAGAGGAAGGGAAAGAATTACTCCTAATACCATCTTTAAGTTCCTGGCTTCTGGTCTGTATGGTCTCAAACATAGCATTTTATTTGCTAGGCCATTTCCTCCTCTGTAAAATGGAGTGGGTGGAGAGAACCTTGACAAAGTATACTGAGAAACATGGGAGGTGGGGCGAAGGGTGGGGGATGCATAAGCACAGGCCTGACCTGACGCAGGTCCTGGGCTCTGGATGGTTTGTTCTCTTCCCTCCTATGAACAAGGCTAGGTGGTAATATGTTAGTCCTGCACGGTCCTACAGTGGCCAGCAGCTGTTTCTTATTTTATTCTCTCCTTAATGTCGTTGGTACACTGGTTTTACAAACAATAAAGAGATAACAGAAAAAACAGTGAGAAGCAGCAGGGCCTTCCCTGACAGGTGAGCTGGGGTCATTGTGGTGGAGAAGCCTCAGAGAAGGCAAAAGTAGGGGTGCTGGAGAGTGGGGTGACCAAGTGGGCATCCTGGAGACTGAGGTGACATGTAAGAAATAACTTGTGTCTTTGAACCATTTCATGTCTCCATGTCAGCCTTCAAATGGGTTTCTGGTGGCTGTGGTTATGCTTTGGTCCTGAACCCAAGAAGGTTGGCATTGCCTATACGGCAGCCCCAGTGCCCATGTCAACTGGGGAGCTTTGCTGGTGGTCAACACTCTTGTCCCTTTGTTCATCGGCAAGTTGCCTAGCCCTAGCCAGGTTCCAGGGGTCAGCGAGCCAGCCTCATATGATCCTTCCTGTTGCCCCCTCCCTGGGGTGCATGTAGTGCCCAACTCCAAGGTCCTGGAGTGGCAACAACTGCAGAGCACACCTGATCATTGCCACCCTCTCTCTGGCTGCCTTTCAGGAAAACGATGCTCAACGACCTTTTGCGGTTCGACGTGAAGGATTGTTCCTGGTGCAGGTGGGCAGCCCTCATGTTTGTGGACTCTGTCCATCCTCCTGGGACACAGCAGCACCATGCTAGGTCTGGGTGGCTCACAGAGTCACCTCATTATGCAGAAGCATCAAGGAGGAGATAAGTGGGGGCCCTGGATCTGGGTGCTTTCTTCCATCTCCTAGGCAATCACATCTGTGGTTAAGTATTCTGAATCCTACCAAGTAAGTGGCTCTGTGGACCAATTGTAGGTCCCAGCATCGCCCCTAGGGGAGCCTCTTGGTCTAGTCCTTCTTCTGGCCTTTTTGCCCCATGGTATCCTCACATGCAGCGCATCCCATGTAAACTCCCTGCACTCACACACATGTCCTCCTCAGCTATGTGACCTTCGGCAAGAGACACCTGCTTGCTGTTTCTGAGCACTGCCCAGAAGCAGCTGTCAGATGAAGGGGAGATGGGGATCTTGAGATCAGGAGACCCTGAGCTTTCTGAGCCCTGCTGTCTGCTCACATAAGAATGCAGGCCCACTGACCCCCTTGTGATAATATACACTGTGATCTGTGGCCCATCCCCTTAGTCTTTAGATGTGTGGGGTCTTATTGTCCCTTTTTGACAGAGGAGGGTGTCAGGGCTCTGGAGATCATGTGACTGTCCAGGACCCTCAGCCAGCCAGGGCAGTTCTGTATGATGTCATCCACCATCTGTCCAGGAGCCCTGGTGGCACTGGGTTAGCTGCATAAGTGGGTATGTCATGTTTCACACGCTTGGTTTTATAATGCAGTTGTTACCTTTTTTTTCCTTTTTGTGGTGCTGGGGATTGAACACAGTGCCTTATGCATGCCAAGTAAGTGCTCTATATCTAAGCTATATCCCTAGCCCTTGATTAATTTTAAAAGTCAATTTAAAAACTACAACTTGGCTCCACATGCTGCACTGGGCCTGCCTCTAGGCATGCTGAGCTGGCGATGGAGTCCAGGCATGGGGGCATGCACCTATAATCTCAGCACTAGGGAGGCAGAAATCAGGAGGATCACTATGAGTCTGGGCTGTGTAGTGAGACAGACCCTGCACCAGAAAAGAAAAAAAAAAAAAAAACTACAACTCATGATCAAAACTTGCTAAACTAGCTGGATGTGGTATAACATTCTGGGAGGCTGAGGTAGATTACAAATTCCAACCCAGCCTGGCCAAATTAGCCAGACTGTCTCAAAGTTAAAAAAAAGAAAACAACAACAACAACAATAACAGAAGGGCTGGGGATATAGCTCAGTCCCCTGGATTCAACCTTCAGTACTAACTCTTCCTGACAAAAAACAGTGGCCAGTTTTAGGACCTGCAGCTGTAATCCTAGTTACTGGGAAGGCTGAGGAAGGAGGAGCACAAGTTCAAGTTGTAAGACCCTGTCTCCAAAGGAAATGTTTTAAAAGAGCTGAGGATGTAGTTTAGTGGGAGAGTGCTTTCTTAGCAAGCACCAGGTCCTTAAATTTCCAGTACTGAAAAAAGCAAAATTTTACTTAAGCATAAAATTTGGAGCTGAGGATGGGCTAGGGAGATAGTTCAGTGGCATAAGTGCCTGCCTGGCAAATGCAAGGCCCTGAGTTTGATCCCTGGAACAAAAAAAATTGGAGCTGGGTGTGGTAGTGCTCACTTACAATACCAGCCTGCTGGAGGAGGAGAATGAGTTTGAGGCTAGCCTGGGGCTGGCCAGAGAGCTCAGCAGATTAAAGTGCCTGCTTAGGGTTTGATACCTGCAACTGTATGCTGGGGTTGTCCCTAACCGGGAGTAGTGGTGCACAGCTGTAATCCCAGCGCTGGGGAGGCTGAGTCAGGAGGATTACTGAGTCTGAGCTGCATAACAAGATCTTGTACCAAATGGTTAAATAAATAAAAATTTTTGAAAATCTAAAAAAAAAAGTGACTGCCTAGGCAGGCACTGGGACTGAGGTTTGATTCTCTGCTGGCCCTGCCCCCAGCACTGAGATGGCTGTTGAGACTGAGACTGGGCATGCTAGCGCATCTGGGCTTGGTGGCACGCCTGTAATTCCAGCAATTGGGAGGCTGAAAACAGGAGGATCACTATGAGACTGATCTGTGTAGTGAGAACCTGTAGACCCTGTACTCAGTACATTTTAAAAAAAAAAAAATCATGTCTCAAGAAAACAAATCAGGGGGCTGGGGAGAGATGGCTCAGTGGAACAAGTGCTTCCTTGGCAAGCACAAAGGCGAGTTCAATCCCTGGTTCCGCAAAAAAAACAAAAGAAATCAAACAAACAAAAAACCCTGGAAATGAGCAACCCTGAAATATGGGGCATAAATGGGTTTTTAATTCAGTAAGTAAAATTTAGACATCCCTGCTGCAGAATACTGTCCAGCTGCTAAAAATGACCCTAGCAGATGAGCTTAGATTTGGTTGAAAAAGCAAATTATAAGTTATCTACCATATGATTCCTTTTCCTCTTTTTTTTTTTGAGACAGGGTCCTGCTGAATAGTGCAGCTGATCTTGAACTCATTATATAGTCCAGGCTAGCCTCAAACTCATGGCAATCCTTTTGCCTCAGCCTCCAAAGTGCTAGGGTTATAGGCATGTACCACCACATCTGGTTATTTCAGTTCCATTTAAAAAGATTTCCCAGCAGCATAGATTATACCTGAAAGGTATGGAGGGAGGACCTGTAGGTGTTGACAGCTAGAAGTGTTGTTTTTCTGGCAGCAAAATTAAAAATTTTAGTACTTTTTGCTTTGTTTTCTCTTTATTGGTAATATTTTAAAAGTTCCTATAATGAGAGGTGTTAACCTTTGACATAATAAAAGAAAGCTGAAGTCTCTGAAGTCAGCAGGTCGAGGAGGGGATCTTCTGGACTCATAAGTTCAAGTCCAGCCTGGTCAATATAGCAAGACCCTGCCTCAAAAAATAACAATGGGAGCTTAGTGCAGTGTCACACAGCTGTAATCCCAGACACTAGAGAAGCTGAGATAGGAAAATCTCATTTTCAAGCCCATCCTGGGCAATGTAGCAAGACATGCTACCTCAGAATAAAATAGGGCTGGGGATATAACTCATTGGTAGAACACTTGCCTAGAAAGGGTTTAGTATTGCAAAAAGGGGAGAGGGAAGACATGATGAAGGCAGGGCTTATCCTGTGGGGGTGAGGACTTTCCAGCTGGCCCCTGCTGACACTACCGTTGTGCCTACCCTAGGGCCTTTACCACTGGCACTCCGCCAGCCCCCCGCTATCACCATTCAGCTGTTGTCTATGGGAGCAGCATGTTTGTCTTTGGTAAGCAACCTCCTGCTTCCTTCTCCCATCTGGTGTTTGTCAGGGGGCTCCAGCCCCTGAACTTTGTCCACTGAACTACCCTCAGTTCCTGTGCTGAGGGAGGGAACCTTTCCCCTAACTGCTGACAAGCCCTCATGGGCTTGGTTGTCCTCTGGTGACAGCTGGGGCAGGAATCAGAGTCCTGCTCACTGTGTGCTTGGAGCCCTGCACAGAAGCCACAGTCAGAGCCTCAGAGGTTTGCAGATAAGGCCTCGGTTTATGCATTTAAATGAGGCCAGTTGTACCCCAGCTCCCGGGTGTAAAGACTTCAGCAGTGCCACGGGCATGCCACTTTCACTATCTTTACCCAGGAGGCTACACTGGAGACATTTATTCCAATTCTAACTTGAAGAATAAAAATGACCTGTTTGAATACAAGTTTGCAACTGGCCAATGGACGGAGTGGAAGATTGAAGGACGGTGAGAGACATTACTAAGACCTGTGGGGCCCGGAGGGGTCTAAGGGGCAGCTGGCTGAGCCAAGGCACCCAGCAAGTGGGGAGCTGATGTGGGTGCTGATTCCCCGGTGATCCCAGCCTGCTCCCAGCGCTAGATTCTCTTTTTTCAGAAGCTGCTTTGTGAGCACTCTCTTGGATATTTTGGTAGTATCTGGGAGAGGATGTTGTGCTTATGTATACATCAGAATTTTTTTTAATTTTTTTGAGGGTAGGGATGGAACCCAGGGCCTTGTTCATGCTGGACAAACACTTCATCACGGAGTTGCACTGATAGCTCTACATCTGAATTTATTTTTTATTGGTGTTTTTTTGTTTTGTTTTGGGGGGCACTGTGGATTGAACCTAGGGCTTTTACATTGAGTCACAGGTGTAGCTATGTTATGTATTTACTTATTTTGAGACTTATTTCTAATGACTTATTTCTTATTTCTAAGTCACTAGTTGCCCAAGCTGGCCTCTTAACTTGCTATTCTCTTGTCTCCACCGCCCAGAGTACTGGGATTATAGGAATGTACCATGATGCCCACATCTGAATTTTTTACCCAGCTACTGTCCAGGGGTCACAAACTAAGCATCTAGTGTCATGCTTGTTCTTGGTGCATCAGTAGTGATGCTCAGAGCCCCAGTGTCAGGTAGATGTGGCCCCAGTACCCCAGTTGTGGGATCTGTCCCACTGTGTGAGGCTCTGAGCTGCCCCTGGGCTGGGGAGCCTCTCTCACCTCTTCCCTTCTATTCTAGCTTACCAGTTGCCAGGTCAGCCCACGGGGCCACAGTGTACAGTGACAAGCTGTGGATCTTTGCTGGCTATGATGGCAATGCCAGGTAGGTGGTGGCTCAGCCTGTGTACCTCACTTTTGAATCTGCTTAGGTACAGAACAAGCTTTTCTAACATTTGAGGGCCCCAGCTGCAAAAGGCTGGCCTGCTGGATTTTGATACACTGCTTAATTTGGGCAAATGGAAGTGAAGCCTCTAAATGAAGTCTTCAGCCAATCCTGTAGCCCTTGAATTACTGAGATGAAAATACTTGGGGCAACAGGGAAGAGGGGTGCTGAAGGGTATAGAGAGTGGGAAGGGTGCTGTGTCAGGGCTCAGATCCAGTCCTAGGTTTCTGGCTGTGTCACAGATAATTTTTTCCTTATTTTAGAAAATTCACCTGTATTTTTTAATTAGAAAAGTAGTGCATGCCTATTCCAGTTTCAGCATTACGGAAGCGCCTAGTAACATAGTGGTAGCAGCTTCTATAGTATCCACTCTTCTTACCTTGAGGGACAGCTCAGTAAGGACCTGGCTTTGCTCCAGATATTGTGCATGAGGCTACTCTTTCCTGCCTGGGCCACAAAATGTCTAGCACAGCTGGAGGTTTGCACACTTGAAACCTCATGACCGCACAGTAGTTCCCTAACCAACAGGGCAGATCATTCTACCCTGGGGCCATCTGCAATCACCACGTCCAGACTAGGCCCACCCTCAAACCAGACCTAAAGCATCCTGACCCCTTTTTCCTAACGCAGGTTGAATGATATGTGGACGATTGGCCTGCAGGACCGGGAGCTCACATGCTGGGAAGAGGTGAGGGACACAGAAAACTGGGGTTCTGGCGGAGCACCAAGAGATAAAGTAGAGTGGTAGCAAAGTCTTCTCCCCTCACCAAAGCTTACCTCACTCTCCTCTGACCTTCCTGGCCCACAACAGTTCTAGAAGTGGTTGTACAACAACTAAAGATTCCAAGCCCTTGGTTGAATCTACCCTTGCTTAAATATAGCAAGGGCAGCCTGCTGTCCAGTGTTCTACTCCTAGACTTTCCTACCCTTTTAGAAATGTATGCTTAGATCCCAGTTGTGGATGGATGGTTGGTTGGATGGTTGGATGGATGGATGGATGGATGGATGGATGGATGGATGGATGAATGGATTAGTTGTTTGGGACAGGCTCTCACTGTATAGTTAGGCTGGCCTACAGTTGAATTTTCTATGTAGCACAGGCCGGCCTCAAACTCATGGCAGTTCTCATGTCTCAACCTCTCAAGTGCTGGGATTATGGGCCACTATACCTGAAAGCCCCTGGTGATTTACCCTTATGATTCTGACTCCAGCTGGTCAAAATATCCCCTGTAAGTAGGTGAGATGGGGCTATAAGCTAGCCAGAAAAATTATTCTATGAACCCTCATTCATAAAATAAATTCCAAGAATAAAACTTCTACCTCTGCATGTATAGAAATGTGAGTCCATTTGGGCATGGTAGTTCATGCCTATAATCCCAGCACTGTGGGAGGCTGAGGCAGGAGGATCACAAGTTGGAGCCCAATGTGGACAACTCAGCAACTTAATGAGACCCTACTGAGGTGTCAGAAATGAGGTAGCCAAACCCACACAGAACTGTACCAGACATACTGACACGAATAAAGCAGGTTTACTGGAAGCTCGTGTGGACGTGGAAGCTCATACAGAGGGCTGTATTGTAGATTAAGACTGCCCCGAATGAAGGGGGAGAGGAGACTTTATAAGATCTTTCAAGGAGGGTAATTTTGTGGGCTGGGACATCCAGGTCACCAGTGGACATCATTTATCTTCCTTGTTGAATTTTGCTTAGGTCAGAGGGAAATGAGCTGCCCAATTGAGTCCTGACCTATCACCTGTCTCAAAAATTAAAAAGGGGAGCCAGGCGTGGTGGCGCAGGCCTGTAATCCCAGCACTCGGGAGGCTGAGGCAGGAGGATTATTGTGAGTTTGAAACCAGTCTGAGCTACAAAGTGAGCTTAAGGCCAGCCTGAACTGCATAGTGAGACCCTGTCTCAAAAAGACAAAAATAAATAAATAGGGGATACCGGGGAGATAGTGTAGTGGAATAAGCACTTGCTTGTCTGGCAAGCACTGGGGCCTGAGTTCAATCCCTGGTTCTGCCAAAACAAACAAACAAATAAATAAAAATAAAGGACTGGGGATGCACTCAGTGCAAAACCCTTCAATTAAATCCCCAGATACAGGGCTGGGGAGATAGCTCAGTAGTAATAAGCACTTGCCTGGCAAGCTCAAGGTCCTGAGTTAAAATCCTCAGTACTAAAAAAAAAAAAATTCATCAGATACACCCACAAGCGCGCGCGCGCGTACACACACACACATTTTGTAAGGGCCCTGGGCTGAGCTGTCCCATCTTTACCCCAGGTGGCCCAGAGTGGTGAGATCCCACCGTCTTGCTGCAACTTCCCTGTGGCTGTGTGCCGGGACAAGATGTTTGTGTTCTCAGGGCAGAGTGGAGCCAAGATAACCAACAACCTCTTCCAGTTTGAATTCAAAGACAAAACGTAAGTTCCCTGGCCAAGGAGGGGCCTAGGGAATGCCTATGTCTGGATCTGGTAGTCATGGCGACCCATTTTTCTGAGCTCCTACATACAGCAAGAACAACTACCCTAGAGGAGGCCCCTCAGGGTATGGCTTCAAAGATTAAGATGGGCCTGGCTAGAGTCCCCAGATTGCCCTGTCCCTGAATGTCTAGGACGTGCTTTATGTTTGTGAGTACCACTCATCGCAAATATGGCTGGCGCAGATCTCATGATAGTAGAAGATAAGAGAGGTACATAGGCCCTGAGCCGTCTGGCATTCTCCAGTTTTGTCTGATGGCTCTTTTTTTTACCCCTATGTGTTTAAGCTGGCCTTTGACTCTGGGAATGAATGCAGAAGAGAGACAAGGGCTTTGGAGGGGGATTATGCTTCTCTACAGGTCAGGGATACATAGGAGGACCAGGCATCCTGGGCAGAGCAATACCTGTTAGGTAATAAACCATGGCATAGCAAGGATCAGTTCTGGTTCTTCAACTTACCTAGCAAAAGAGCTTTGCAGGAAGGTGCCGAAAGTCCTTGGAAGGAGGATGGAGGGTACTATAGGAGCAACATCAGGGTGATGTTGAGACCCCAGGCAGATTCCCAGGTGGGGACTCAGATACCTGGTAGCATAAATGCAGCCACCTGTAGTCACCTGTGTATCTCTGCACAATTCCATTTCCCCAGAGAAAGTGGGTTGTCCAGAGGTCAGATGGTACCCTTACTACCCTGTCACTACTATCTGGGTGAATGTTAGGGTGTGAGCTCACCCCCTTGGTGCACTGGATGGAGTCAGCCGTGGCTAATGCTACAGCTAAACGTGGCAAGAGACTCTGGGCACATCTAGCCCCTTTGAATCCTGGTCTGGTTACCAGAGTTCACAGGGGAACTTCATGGGGGGACCTGTTGTGTAGAGGCCACAGGGACATCACTACCCTCACCCTGGCCCTGGACACATCATATGTCCTCAGGTGGACACGAATCCCTACTGAGCACCTACTTCGGGGCTCCCCACCACCCCCTCAGCGGCGCTATGGACACACCATGGTGGCTTTTGACCGCCACCTCTATGTGTTTGGGGGTGCTGCTGACAACACATTGCCCAATGAGCTGCATTGCTATGATGTGGACTTCCAGACTTGGGAGGTTGTCCAGCCCAGCTCTGACAGCGAGGTGAGTGTTGCAAGGACATGGGGTGGGAATCCCAGGGGCTCCTAACTCACTGGCTCCATGTCAGAGTCTCCCTGCTGCTCCCACAGCCTTGGCCTTCTAGGGCTCCATATAGTCAAGAGGAATAAGGCCAGAATGTATAGGCTATCAGACCTAGATGCCCAGGCCCTCAGCCTGCAGGTTTTCAGTGATCCTCATCCTGTTCTATGCTCTATGTCATTATCCCATAAACCTCCTGCAAAAGTCCCTCCTCTGAGATCCCTGGCTAGGCTTCCTGACAGCCCTAGTTCTGTAGCTCTTTCCCTCCCCTCAGCCACAGCACTCTGGCAGGGATGATGGCCCACAGGTGTCTCTTCCCATCAGGTCAGTGGGGCTGAGTTGCCTGAGCGAGCTTCTACTTCTGAAGAGGCACCCAGTCTGACCTCTGAGGAGCGGGCTGGCTTCAAGAAGTCCCGAGATGTATTCGGCCTTGACTTTGGTACCACTTCAGCCAAGCAGCCCATCCAGCCAGCCTCAGAGGTAAGGGTCAGGGACCCTCCTGAAGGCTTCATTACCTTATGAAGTCCCCAACAATGGGCCCCTGAAGGCCTGTGATCATCCCCTTTGTAGCTGTTCCCTGACCGTGTTGTTCACAGTCACCAACAAAGGAGGCCAAGTCCTCAGCTCACTCTGCTGCACTCACTCAGCATATCCCTGGCTCCCACCTGTGTCTGTGGTTGTACCCAAAAATCCTCTTACCCTCAGGGATTGGGCTCTGTGGTCTTTCCATGGCTACGTGGAGTCATTTCCTTACCACAGCCTGGCCAGGCCAGCTTTACTGCTGGGGATCTTGCCCCCCCACCCCCTTCCCCATTTGTTACCCTCCCCAGCTGCCCAGCGGGAGGCTCTTCCATGCAGCTGCTGTCATCTCTGATGCCATGTACATCTTCGGGGGTACCGTGGACAACAACATCCGCAGTGGGGAGATGTACAGGTTCCAGGTGTGTGGCTCTCAGGCCCCAGTGATACAACTGAGGCCCAGCATGTGGTGGTGGGCTTGTCCAGGGGTGCCTGTTGGGATGGAAGCACACTGGGAATTGTGTAGGGGGGAGGTGGGAGACAAGGCTGAGGGCAGGCTGAGCTGACACTTACCAGTTGGGGAACATCAGTGCAGATTGGGGTGGCATGGAGGCTCACAGCAGAGTTAGTGGAGGGAGTGAGCCAGATTGGGTGTGGCAGCAGCTTTTGGCAGTTCCTTCCCAGGCCTGGAGGAGCATGTAGTGTCAGGGGCCTGTGGGGACAGTGGGGTCAGGGTCAGGTCCTTGGAAGAGATGGGGGTGTGCTGATAGGACCAGGAGGAGTACCTGGGTCCAGGCACAGAGGGAGACATTACAGTCTCACAAAAACATGAGGGTCCAGCTGAAACCAAGAGTAGCAGTGGAAATCCCCAGCGGGTGCAAGCTGGTAGGTGGGTACAGCCATCAAAGCAGGCAGTGCCTATAGGGCAGGAAGCAGTTGCTCCTTCTCAGCCAGAGCCAGCCTCTGTGTGACACTAGGGTTTCCCCCAATAGTTCTCTTGCTACCCCAAGTGCACACTGCATGAGGACTATGGGCGGCTGTGGGAGAGTCGCCAGTTCTGTGACGTGGAGTTTGTGCTGGGTGAGGTGAGTGGCCTTCTTTATGCCCATCCCCGCTTGCTTGCCTACCCTCAGAGGCCCAGCCAAATGGCACATTGGTCCTGCCCTGGCCAGCAGGCGTGTCTCTTTGGGTTAAGGGGCTAATGGTTTTCACCCACACACTTCTTTCCACAGAAGGAAGAGTGTGTACAGGGCCACGTGGCTATCGTCACTGCACGGAGCCGCTGGCTCCGCAGGAAGATCATGCAGGCACGGGAGCGACTGACCCAGGTAAGATCCTCCTGACTGGGCAGCTGTGTCCATTGCCTTTTGGGGTGCTGTTGAGCTCACTTCTTGTCCCCACAGAACATGGAGGAAGAGGCAGCCCTAGTACCCAGAGAGGCCTCTGGTGCAGCTGTGAGTGCAACAAGGCCACCCCTGTTGCGTGTGGCCATTCGGGAGGCTGAGGCCAGGCCCTTTGAGGTGCTCATGCAGTTCCTCTACACTGACAAGATTAAGTACCCTCGGAAAGGTGTGCCTGGGTGTGGGTAGCATGGGAACAGGGCTGGAGATGGGCAGCAGGGCTAAGAGGTGGGATGTTGCTAGGTCTGCTGTACAGATGGGCATCCTGAGGTTCAGAGGCCCTTGATAACTTGTGATCCAAGCCAGATATGGCCCAGACCCACACCCATCTTAGAGGGAGTTCTAGGCCCTGCCCCAGGCCCTTCCCTCCTGGGCCTTCGAGGCTCAGAGCCTTTTGGGCACAGGCCATGTGGAGGATGTGCTGCTCATCATGGATGTGTATAAGTTGGCGCTGAGCTTCCAGCTATGCCGCCTGGAGCAGCTGTGTCGGCAATACATCGAGGCCTCTGTGGATCTGCAGAATGTGCTGGTTGTGTGTGAGAGTGCTGCCAGGCTGCAACTGGGCCAGCTCAAGGTATGGGCTGGGGTTGGCACTGCTTGGGCCAACAGCTTAGGCCCTTCTGGATAGGGTGGGGCATGCTCAGGCTGGGTGCCCACCCTGCTCCCCACAGCAAGCCTCTTGCCCATCCCCAGCTGTAGCCTGACCTTGCTTGCCTGCCTGGGCCTATCTGTCCCAGGAGCACTGCCTGAACTTCGTGGTGAAGGAGTCCCACTTCAACCAGGTGATCATGATGAAGGAGTTTGAACGGCTGTCGTCCCCACTAATTGTGGAGATTGTGCGGCGGAAGCAGCAGCCACCCCCTCGAACCTCCTCAGACCAGCCTGTGGACATTGGTAGGAAAACTTTGTTCCTCTGCCCTGGAGGTGAGAGGTATGGTGTTTATCATGGATAGGAGTTTTGGGAGCCATGGAGAATTAGCCAGACCCTTAGGGCAGGGATTTCCCTGTGCCCTGTACGCTCCTGGTTCCAGGAGCAGGAATCCACAGGGGCAAGCAGGCTTCCTCAGAGACTCTCAACCCATAGAACTTTCCACAGTAGGCTGTGAGGACCTTGGATCCCCTGAGCCCATTTCTGGGAATAAGCATGGAGCTTTCTAGCTGAACATCAGATTTGATTAAGATCAGTCATAAGCTGCTGAGCTTCTCAGGCACAGTGAGAAGACTTAGTCCTGTCTTCTTTGTCCTGAAAGGACACCACAGGCTCTTTCATTTACCCAACTCTCTGTGGGTAAATGAGGCTGTGAAGACACCATTTGGTGACATCTGGAGGCACTATATGCCACACAGTGCCTTCACAGGGTATCCTAGCATGAAGGCTGGAAGGAGGGTCATAGATGGAAGATGGGCACACATAGGGCATGGCAGTCCTGAGGGCTGGGTAGAGGCTGTGGTGCTTCAATTGGCCTGGGGTGCTGAAGCTAGAAGAGTGTGGATTGGTGGCACTGTTGTCCCAGGGAGCCCTTGCAGAGCAGTGACATGGGCACATGTACAGAGAAGACAGTACCTGTGAGGTCCCAAGGCCACAAAGCAGCCCCCTTGCTCAGGGTCTGCTGGGGATGTGAACGATACTTGCTCAGGATCCCTCCACATCCCCAGGCACGTCTCTGATCCAGGACATGAAGGCATACCTGGAAGGTGCAGGTGCAGAGTTTTGTGACATCACGTTGCTGCTGGATGGGCACCCACGGCCAGCCCACAAGGCTATCCTGGCTGCCCGCTCTAGGTTGGTTGAGGTCCTGTGCAGGAGGGCAGGGATCAGATGGTTGCTACCTTCTGCTCAGAACTGGCTGTCTGCCACTGTCTGTCTGCAGCTACTTTGAAGCTATGTTCCGGTCCTTCATGCCTGAGGATGGGCAGGTGAACATTTCCATTGGGGAGATGGTACCCAGCAGGCAGGCCTTCCAGTCCATGCTGCGCTACATCTACTATGGCGAGGTCAACATGCCCCCTGAGGACTCCCTGCATCCTCATGCCCCAAGGGTACTAATCTGCTCTAGGATTAATCCCAGACTTTGCCAGTCAGTGAAGGACAGGAGGGGACCATCCTCTGTGGTGAATAAGGGCCCCAGCGCCAGCATCACTTCTGGCTCACCCCCTCAAGATGGCTTCAATACCCACCTGCTCTATTTTGGCCTAGTGATCTTGGCCCAGCTCCTCATTCTGGAGAATTTCCCAGTGCCAGTACTATGTTTGGCATTCTCCAAAAGCTCTAAAACATGTGGGCAGCCAGAAGGAGTAAGTGGTCCTTGACCCTCACAGCTTCAGAATAATGGAGTCAGTCATTGCTCTGAGTGACAGGAGAACAGAAAGAAGTGGACCGATTCCTTGTACTTCAGCAGGATTTGAATATGAGGTACCATAGAGAAATTCTGCAGATGTGCTATGGAGTAAGACGATTTGTGGTTTCTTTAGATTTTGAATGGAGCCTATGATCCCTATGTAGTTCAGAACCTAAGTAAAGAGCAATCCAGTGTCAGGGCCTGGCTCTCTGGTGCTTGCTCCCAGGGGGAGGTTGCAGAAGGTGCATCAAAAAAGGCAGTTGGGTGTGCTTTGGCCATAGGCTCCTTAACTAACTCCCAGCTACCTGTTCGCGGCCCCATACTACTATGGCTTCTACAACAACCGGCTACAGGCGTACTGCAAGCAGAACTTGGAGATGAATGTGACCGTGCAGAACGTGTTGCAGGTAGTGCTTGTGATACCAGTGGACCATGTCTTCCTCTATAGAGCATGGGTTGGGGTGCCTTAAAGTCCCTGCCATTTCAGATTCTGGAGGCAGCTGACAAGACACAGGCATTGGATATGAAGCGGCACTGTCTACACATCATTGTGCACCAGTTTACCAAGGTCAGGCCTGCCCTGCCCCTGTGCTCATGGCCCCAGATCTTCCTGTCAGGACACTGTGGGAGGAGGGGTCACAGGCTCTGAGCTGGGCCACACTGAGCCTCTTACTTACTGGTCGTTCCTTGCTTACCTCATCTTCAGAGAGAGCCTGAGTCTTATCCAGGTTGGGCTTCCAGAGGACTCAGCTGCCCACCCTGGTTCTTACATGAATCTGGTTCCTTGTGCAGGTCTCCAAGCTTCCCACGCTCCGGATGCTGAGCCAGCAGCTGCTGCTGGACATCATAGACTCCCTGGCCTCCCACATTTCTGACAAGCAGTGTGCAGAGCTGGGTGCCGACATCTGAGGGTCCCCTCAGTACCCCACCAGCATGGAGAATGATGTCTGCCTGCTTGGGCCACTGCAAAGACTTTCCCATCCAAACCCCAACCTATAGTGGGTGCATCTGTGGGGCCAAAGGCCCCAGAGCCTCTGAAGGGAGCTGAGGGTGTATGGGCTCCCCAAAACCTCATTTTATTGAGGACACACGGTTCCACAGGGAATGGAGTAAAGCCTCTCCTCTTCCCTTCCTGGCCAGGAAGTGAGGGTTCAGTACCAGGACACTGCAGGAGATGTGCCCTGGCTACCACCCTGGGCTGGGGAGCCTGGAGTGTGGCTTTAGGAGGTTCAGCCTTGCCCTAGGGTCTGGATGTATTGTGGATTCAGGTACTGGATCCTGGTGTCAGGGCAGCCCAGGGAAAAGTGCTTGGCAGCTACTGCGGCATCAGGAAGTCCACCTAGACTGTACCCTTCCCCTGTCATGGGCCCTCTTCCCAGTAGGAGCCTTTGAATGGGGGCAAGTGATATACATCTGGTCTTCCCTGAAGATGAATTCTGTGGATGAGCTCCGAGGTCTGTGCCCAGCACACAGGGTAGTCATGCTGGGCTGTGCCTAGCTTCCAGAGGGGCTGCAAACTCTCAGCCTACCCACATGTACATCTGGGCCAGAGAGAAAGTCAACAGAGGCCTTAATTATTTACTGTCCTAGATATGCCTCCATTAAAGCCATGGCAATGCTACCTACATATGCCTCACTGGCATAGTCTCCACTGTTGGCCTCTGGCCCTGAGCTCTGGCTGCCGGCCTACAGTGGAGGACCAACTCTGCACCTCAATGGTTGGGTAGACTCTGTACATGGGTCAGCTGATCCCATCCATGCTATAATTCTGGCACCACCTGTTGCTACCTTTAACAAGTAGGAGAGGTCATAGAAAGTACCAGGTTGGACCTTCAAATCCTGAAAGCCCTGCCCTACTCCTGTGCATCTCTGTTGGGTTCCGAGTTTGCTCTCCTGTCTTGAGTGGAAATGAGGAGATTAAAACCTCCTATCACCCTAGAGTAAGTTCTGTGTGAGCCCATATTGATATGGGAGGCAGTTTTGCCCTTCTGGGAACCAAAATAGAGGAACTCATTTTGTTGTTTGCCAAGAAGCCAGAGCTCACCTTGGGAAATGTCTGGCTCCTTTCCTGCCCTTAAGAACTCTTTTGCACATAATTGTGCTCCATGTAAACATGGCCCTGCCATGACTGCAACCCTTGCTGTAGGACCACAGGTAGCT
>PVKA01027896.1:0-30014 GCA_004027165.1 Ctenomys sociabilis | reverse complement strand
CCATCCATCCATCCATCCATCCATCCATCCATCCATCCTCCCATCCATCCATCCATCCATCCATCCATCCATCCATCCATCCATCCATCCATCCATCCATCCATCCATCTACCCATCTGTCCATATCACATACTTAGGTTATCAATTTCCCACTTCCATACACAATACCAAGACTCCTCATGTGTACATGGGCAATTTTCTCTGAGATGTATATGAAAGGGGAAGTTCATTATTTGGTTCCTCTAACTGCTGTCCAGGACAACTGTATTTGTCTGTACCTCCACTTGTGCATAAGTTTTCTTTCTCCCATACTCAAGCCAAATTTGGTACGTCTCTCTTCCTACATTTTTGCCCATATAACATGGATAAAGTTCATTGAGAAGTTTAATGTCATTCTGGAATAAATTTCCCTGTTACTTATATTTTAAGTATCTCATAATGTCTGCTACTTTTCACATTTCACTTTCTGTCGTTGCCTGTTTTGCCAGTTTTCAACTTAACTCATTTGACTTTAAAGTACATGATCATAAGGATGTTCGTTTATTAGCTCAGCAGATTTTTAAGGTGAGATTTAATCCATAGGTGCTTTTGTATATGATATGAGATAGAACACCAATCCTTATTTTAATACTATAAGCCATTGTGTCCAACTTCATCTTTTAACAGTTTGTCTTTCCCTGCTTAGTGATCACTGCCTCAGTTATAAACCAAATCCTTGTATTCTTAAGGGCTGTGTTGGGTTGTCCATTATTGTCTATAGCTTTGCTTTTACTTTTTCTTTTCTACTAAACTTTAACCTATTTTGAACCAAGAGTCCTCACACAGTGATATATGCCCATCCCCTTTTATCTTACTTTTTATTTTGAGCTATGCCTTTTTAAGTTGCCCAGGTGAGACTAGAACTTGCTGCCCTCCTGTTTCAGTGCTGGGATTACAGGGGTGCACTATTGTGTGTAGCCAGTATAACCTATATCTTCAGTTTCTGATGTTTCCTCATATCTAACCAAATTAGTCTGCTCTCTTTTTAAAACTGGCACCTGCCCATGTATCTTTACATTTTCATCTACAATTTAGAACAGTATTGTGCAGAATTTTTATGAGAATAGAATTCTAATTGTAAATCACTGTGAGAAAATTAACACATTTATTATGCTAATTAGCCTCATCCCTGGACAAGGTATATTGCTATGTTATGTACATTTTCTTTTAAGTATGTTACAGACTTTCAGTGTTTTTCTTAGAGTCTTGCTCAATTTTCTTAAAGTAGAGAAGATTTCTTGCTGTTTACAGTGCATTTTAATTTCCATTGCATTTTAAAGTTGGTTGTTGAGGGTAGAGGAAACAGTAAGATAAGATAGAAGAAATAAAGATAGAAAAGAAACAAAAATGCAGCTTAAAAATTGTGCTTTACAGAAAGTTGCAGCTTCAGGAAACAACGTTGCCCAAGTTTACAGGGTCACCTCCCTAATCCTTGTCCTAAAAAGATACAGTAACCCTATAAATTGGGTGTTTGCCTTTGACTTATAAATTGGGATTCTGGGGCAGGGGAGATGGCTCAGTGGAATAAGCGTTTCCCTGGCAAGTGCAAGGGCCTGAGCTCAATCACTGGTTCTGCCAAAAAAAAAAAAGCAAAACAAAAATAATTTGGGACTTTCGCCTCGTCTGACTCTCACAAACTCCACAGACTTCTACCTAGGACCACAGCAGGCCCCCGCCCTGGTCCTCCCGGCCTCACCCCCGGGTGTCCCCACCCTTTCTGAGCATGGACTTCTTTGCTGCTGCCTTGTGTATCTGCTTATGCCTCTTCTTGATGACTCCTGAAATGATTTTCTTTGACAAAAAGCAGCAAATTTACTGTATGCGGGGAAAAAGTGAAGGTCCCCAGGTCTTCTCAGGAGGGACCGCCTCGCACCCTGTATGGTGACAGTGCTACACTGTTTTTATTAAATGTGTTGATCTCTCAGGAGACAACTGGTATCTTAAGACATGAAATCCTGACCAGGACACACGCCAATGAATTGCAGTATTGCTTTGTGTCTTTAACGAATGGTTAATAAAGTTAAAACTTTATCATATGCCATAGTTGTGTTTGATTAGCACCTAGACACTGCAGAGTTTAGAAATTTACTGTTACAAATTATGTCATGATTTCCATAATGTTTTCTCATTGTTTATGTGTTGACTTTTCATGGGCTATTTCTTCCCTTAGAGAGGGATACTGTTGATTTCCCAAGTTTCTGAGCAGAAAATATTCTGTCATGTCTAATTTTTCAAGGCTTTTCTGGGGATTTGCTAGTTCTTTGTGTCAAAATTATCATCTGCAAATAAAAAACACGTTTGTCACATCTTACATATCTTTATTTCTCTTTTCCAACCTTAACTTATATTAATTAGAGCGCTATCCAAAACGCTACAAGGGCTGCTCCTCTTCCTCAGATCCACGACACCCTTCCCCCCTGTCAGTGCCCCTGCCGCCTCTGCTCTGAGTAGGCCCTCGGAGCACCGGCTCCAGGACACTGAGGCACCCGCACACCTGGTGGTGGGCAGCTGCCACTTGTCCGTTTTGCTCATTGTGTTCATCCTCAATGTCTAGAAATGTGTCTGGCGTGGAGAAAGGACCTTGTAGCTATTTGTTGGGCAGTAGCTATGTGACTGCATAAGAGAGTGACTGTCACTGATGTGCTTGCTGTGTTCCAAATAAAATAACAGGATGGATGCTGTGTTTGCCCAATGAATGGAAGGGTCCCTATAGATCTTTAATATTTAGCTTTTATCTTTTCTTTGTTCTAATTAATTGTATTGGTACACTTTTGGTATAATGATTACATTCATTGCAGGTCATTCACACCTCTTTATGCTCTATCTTGATTCTTCATTTTGTACCATTCCCTTCATCCCCTTCAACTATTCTTCTCCACCTTACTTTCAAAAGCTTTCTGTTCCTTTTCTTATCTTCTCTCTTTTCCCCTCCTTCCCTGCCCGTCCCTTGCTCTCCTTCCCATTTAAATGCTTTCTTCCTGCCTCCCAATACCTGCGATCCTTTTCAACTTCGTTTCTCACACAGGAGAAGCAATGTGATATTTAAACTTGTGCATCTAATTTATTTCACTTGAAAGTGTGGGCTCAGGTTGGATCCACTTACACAAAAAGGTCTCATTTATCCTTCATTATAGCAAAGTAACACTCAGTTCTACATAAAAGCCACATACTCTTTATTTGTGCCTCTGATAAGGGGCCTTGGGCGTTTAGGCTTTTTCCACGATTTAGCTATGACAATTGTGCTGCTATAAACATGGGTGTGCATATATGACTTAGCTTTTATTAAATTTTAAGGACATTTTCTTCCAACATTAGTTTCCTGGGAGCATTTATTTTTAATAATATATTGGGATTGAACATAATCAAATATGTTTTATAAAATAAACAATCTTTGTTATTATGCCATCAATGTGGGGATTACATTGTGGGTTTTCTTTTTTTATCACTGCCCCTATCTGCAGCACGTAATGATGACATTCCTTGTGGAGACTGGTACATGGACATAACCCCCTAATTTATTTATTTGGTACAGGGTCTCACTATGCAGCTTGGATTTAGTAATCCTCCTTTTTCAGCCCCCTCAGTGCTGGGATTACAGGTGTGCATCACCATGCCCAGACTTGGTGGTTTGCTCAGCACTCCTGGGCCAGTGAAGCGTGTCGTGCCGGGGATCGAGCCGCGTCCTCACGCTTGCCTACCCAGGCGCCGGGTCCACTGAGCTGTCTTGCTGGCTCTTCCACATCATCATTTCTTGGTTCTTGTTTCCTTCTCTTCCTTCCCCTCCATCTCTTGTTCCCCTTCCCATTTGCAAATGATCTGCCTGTATCCTACTGTCTTTGTTTTGTTCTTTATTTATATTTAAGGGTTTCTCATATAAATCATAAGATATTTATGTGTCTGATTTATTTAATTTGATAAATATTTTCTTGACAAATCAAACATATGTAAGGACACTGCATATTTTTCTTCAGTAAGATTTTATTGTTACATTTTAGATATGCATACTGATCTCATTCACCATGGAGAACTTGTACCTGTACATGAGATAACTGCACTCGTTTCGTCCCAGTCCCTCAGCTTCTGTTCAGCACCTCCTCTTCTCCCCATCTACAGAAGCTTCATTTCCATCTTTTCCTTCTCTTCCCATCTTTTGCTCCCCTCTTAATGACCCCCCAGCTTCTGAACATTTCTTCCTATTTCACAACACCTACCACACATGCAGGTCCTTACTTAGATTTTTGGCTTCTAGCAGCACAGAAACAGTGTGGCATTTACACATGTGAGGGACACCATACTTTTACTACAATCTGCTATGTTAAGGATTTTTTCATTTGGTAATTAATGCTTTATTTAGAGTTCTCTCATTTTCTTCTCTAGACAAAGTCTAGAAGTTCACTGTAATAAAATTCTGAGCTTGAAAACTCCCCATCAACTCTAGACCTTAGAGTCTTTCTTTCTTTCTTTCTTTCTTTCTTTCTTTCTTTCTTTCTTTCTTTCTTTCTTTCTTTCTTTCTTTCTTTCTTTCTTTCTTTCTTTCTTCCTTCCTTCCTTCCTTCCTTCCTTCCTTCCTTCCTTCCTTCCTTCCTTCCTTCCTTCCTTCCTTTCTTTCTTTCTGGATCTACAGGGTCTCACTACATAGACTGGACACATAGTGCTTCTCCTATGTTCACTCTCCCAAAGAGCTGGGATTACAGGCACACGCCACCATGCCCAGTCTCAATCACCACCTCAATACCAGGAATCAAACCCTGGCTGCCACTGCCTAAGCAGGCACTTTAATCCCCTGAGCTACTTGGCCGGTCTAGACCTTAGACTTTCTAATGTTCCATCCAGTTCCTTTGTTTTGATCTTTTCTTTTTTTCCAGTCATTTCTTGAGACACAATTGCTGTGATGAACAATGACTGTTTTGCATGTGCTTTGTCTTTTCTTTTTTTTTTTTTTTAATGTATTTAGTACAGCATCTACAGGGTCTCACCACACAGATTGGACTCGCAGTGATTCTCCTGCTTTCAGCCTTCCACCTGCTGGGATGACAGGCATGTGCCACTGCACCATGCCTCAGTCTCCATCTCAGCACACCCTAGGGGTGGGGCCAGCACAGCATGCTGGGTTGAACCCCAGTCCCTGTGTCTGCTTAAGCAGGTGCTTTAATCTGCTGAGCTATCTGGCCAGCCCCTTGATGTTTTCTAAGACCAAATCCTTCTTACAAATCATGCTCTTGTTTATTTGTGCATCCAATAATAAAAACCAGTCTACTCTTGCACAGGAAACCCTGCCTTAGAACAGCTGACTAGAAGTAAAATATTCAAAGTGCAGGTTTTTCCCATGATGCAAAACAGTGCTTAATTTCTTACTTTTAAGTTGAATTGTTGTATTCTTTTCATGACTTAAAAATGATGTGAAAAATCAATTATTCATGGCCTTCATGTTATAAATCTCTGCTCTCATAATTCCTTTCTGCTTGAGAGAGCTTCTCTCTCAATTTGTAAGGGAAAAACTTTTTGAATGAGACCCATCAAGGACATCCTGGGATTTACCTCCCCTTTCCCTCCATGGCTTCCCTTGTGTGCCATAAAAACGAACAATGACAAAAACATAGTCATCAAACACCAATAGATGTAATCAATCACATCCATAGGCTAAAGAAGAAAACCACAGGAACACATAAAAAAATTCAGAAAAAAACACTTGACAAAATCCAACAGTGATTAATGATTAGAAGTCTCACCAACTAAGGGACACAAGGGGACATCTCAAGACTAGTCACAGAGTGCCTATGGCTGGCATCATATAACTGCTTAGGAACAAAAGCTTCCCCGCTAAGATCATGCAGGGGCTAATAACCCCTCTGATCCGACTTTTCATTGTTGTACTGGGAGTCCTAGTTAAGGTAGAAAAACAAGAAGAGGGGTCAGTCGGTGTACTGAATGGAAAGGAAGAGGCAAGACTCTGCTTGACCTCTGATGATACCATCATCCATATAAAAAATATGAAATGACCCAAGCATGTACTTCCAGGAACAAGAAAGAGGTTATGGAAAGATTGCAGGATACATTTGGTTTTAGGTACAAAAGAACTTATCTGTAAGAAGCAGTGAATAGTCAGTCTCTGAAATTAAAAAATATAATACCATCTAAACTAGCAGCCTCCAAGATAAAGGCTTAGCTACAAATCAAATAGTGTTTGTATATGAGATCTATATAAGGAAAACTTTGAAACTCTGGTGAAAGAAATGAGAGAAAAACTAAATAAATGGATTGTGTGTGTGGGTTTTTTTCTTTGCTGGTTAGGTTGCCTTAAGTGCTGGTCTGGTAAGGCAGGTGGATTGAACTAGGGTTCCCTGTGCCTGACTGGTTTTGCCAGTGCAGGTGCTCAAACAACTGAGCTAACCTTAACCCCCAAAAACAACAAATGGAAAAACCTTACATTCTTATGGATAAGGAGAACCAATTATCATCAAGATATTGATTCTTCTCAACTATAGATTTCATGCAGTCCTTTTAGACATCACTATCAGAGGCAAAATAGCCAACACTATTTATTAATTAATTTATTATTTATGTGTTTACATTAGTTCATGTTTATGGTACACAATGTTTACATTCCTTGTGTGGGCTTGGTGCTGGACACAGCACACCTTAGCTCATTTCTTATCCCCCCATCTTCATCACTTGATCCCCTTGCCCTTGGGAAGGACCCAGATCCTTGCATCCAGCTTTTATACTTCAGGTACAAATCTGAGTTTCTTTTGTAAGAGGAGCCATGTGCTACTGGAGCTTGTACATCCGATTTATTTCACTTAACAAGGTACATCCATTTTCATACAAGTAACTCAAATTTATCCTTCTTTATGCCAGAGCAGTACTCCATTGTGGGTAAACACCACATTTTCTTTTCCTATTCATCTGTTGATGGACATATAGGCCACCTCCAAAGTTTGTTCTGCTGTCAACCTAGGTATGCACTTATCACTGTAGTGGGACACTTTCAACAGTTGGGGAGGATACTTAGAAGAGAAATACCTGGGTCAAGTGAAATTTCTAGTCTCAGGTTTTTAAGGACTCTACAGACTGATTTCCATAGTGGTTGTACTAATTTATACCACCAGCAACTTTTTTGTTAGATATAGTCCCATTTGTTGATCCTCAGAGTATTTCCTGTACAACCAGGTCTCTGTTCGGAAAGTCTTTGCAAATTAAGACAGCAAAGAGATATCACTGCACACCTTTTGTGCCTGGAAATTAAAACACCACTAGCACCAAATTATGGGAACACTACTGAGTAGCAGGGTCTCTATGTGTTTGTAGTGAATAGTGCACCCTGGAAGTTGGGCAGTTTTTAACAAAACCAGACATATCTTTACCATAGAGTAATCAGTCATACCTCTTGGTATTTATCCAAATGAGCTGAAAATTTGTTTACGGAAGTATTATTCATAATTTCTAGGAAGCAAGCAAGATGCCTTTCAGTAGGTATATTAGCTCATCTTCTGGTAGTATAATGACATATTTGGGGCTGGGTATCAAGAGAGAACACAGACAGCATAGCGCTGCCTCAGGTGGGGGCCCTCATTGGGAAGAGTGCTGCGGGAGGAGTTTGTACGACAGAAAGAGGTCCTAGGGCAAGGGCCCTTCAGTGAGTGAGAGACTGCTTGGAAGAATTCCTTCTATGACGTGTAGTAAGATGTGAATCACTTTTCTTCTGACTGACAATCGTTGTCTCCTCCTAAGTATTTAGATTACAACAGATACAGTGCTGAATATATCTCATGTGTCTCATTAATTCACTATACATTTTTTGGGATCAAACTCAGGACCTCGTGCTTGCCAGGCAGATGCTTATGCCACTGAACTGTACCCCCAGCAGTATACAATTTATTGAACATCTCTTATTCCTGGTTACTCCACTAAGTGTTGGAAATTTAATGTAAGACAGCATCCACAGACTCTAATCCTTTAGTCCTGATTGTCCAATGGGAGAAGAGGGTAGCAGGGATTCAGCAAAAGTAATGCCACTCTTCTTATAAATGACTTTCCATGTGCGTGTGACATTCATGAATTTTGGAATGCAAGGAATGCTATTAGGATGCATTAAACTATTATATTGTGGATGTTTCATTGCATATCTATCATCTGATTTGAGCTCTGCTATGGTGACCAAAAAGAGGACCAGGATGCTTACCAGCTTCTGAGATCAGACAGCAAGGGAATTAAAATCAGGCACCCAGGAAATACACTAGGAGGAAAGATGTCACCGTGGGAGACCAGGTCCTACGATAGTCCTCCACCTTACCCTGGACTCTTCCGCTATTTCTCTCTGTAGGTTGTTTTCAAATCAGTAACCTAAGAAACTAAAAATAATTTCTAGTCGGTTTGTCCCATGCAAAGACTTTGATGCATGCTTTATCTTGACATATGTGGGATACTTTAAGATAGCTTTCAGCTAGTAAATGTTACGTGTTATCCCTTTTGTAGATGACCAGAACTGAGCACAAACTTAAGTTAATTGATCTCCCAAGACAAGGAAATAGGTACTGGAGCACTGTCACAGGGAGTGGCATCTTCAAAATGTCCCTGGTGACTTCCAGTCTCCAGCTCACCCTACCCATGCTTCCGCAGCAAGCATTGGATTTTGGCTGCTCCTTGCTTTTTATCTACTTGAATTACATAACCAACTGTGGATTGCTTGAAAAGAATAAATTTGTCATGTCAGTTTTTGTTTCCTTGGTATCTGATGTAGTCCTTGAGTATGCCACCATGAACTAATGTTTCATAATGTACTAGTCATTGTTAACTGAAGAGTCCACTGGACATAAGGACACAGATTAAGTTATTAGGAGCTAGTTATCAGCATACTTGAGTTTAGAAACTGAATCTTCCTTTATTTTCAGCATTTTTAACATTTTGTGTTTAGTTCTTCAGTGTGATGGTTATAAATATTCCCCACATGTTGTGGAACTCAGTTTTAGACAAGCTATTAAAGATAAAGTAGGTACCACTGTGGCTTATTTTTTCCAGGCTACTTGGTGAAGTGATCAACAGATAAAAACAATATTCACTGCACTAGCCTAATAGGATTCTGGTTTAGTGAGATACTGTATTTCATTTGTATCATAAAATGGGGAGCTCTCTAATTGTTGTAACAAGATGGAAAATCAGGCTGAACCAAACTCAATGCATTGCAGGTATCAGCAGGACACGAGAACATATTCTGAGGTGCTAAGGAAAGACTGGGGATAAAGAGGGTCTAAGTTAACACAGAAATAGCCTCCCCATCTTTCTCGAGTTATTTGTGCACTAAACAGCAATAAACCCAAGATCAGTGGTGCAAGAATCGATTAGAAAGTGAGGCAGAGAGGACAAGATGTGAAGGCATTTGTATCCCTGAGGCCTGGAGGGGGATGAAAAGAATTGCTCTCCTTTGCTTCCCCTCCCCTCCCCTCCTGTCCCCTCCCGTCCCTTCCTGTCCAATCCCCTCCCCTCGTCTCCCCTCTTCTTTTTTCCTTTCTATTGAAATCTGGAGCTCATTTGCTCTGCATCTTCCTTTTTCAACTAATGATGCCTAATCCAATATTATTTATAAGGGAAAATTTTTGTATATTAGCTTTGAAATAAATTCTATTAAATTATAAACAAAATTAGATCTGACACACATTATTTCATAGGATAAATAATAGAAAACAAATCCTGTTAAAGAAACATCTCTAGAGCATACACAAAAGGATATTTATCTAAGTAAAAAGGCATCAAAATGAGAATAAAATACAATAGACGATATAATGGTAACTATCTCTGGATTATGACATCATATTTTTATCATAGTCACAATTTTTCTACATTAACAATGAATTTTATTCAAATAAAAAGAAAATAACCTCTGCAAATAACTACATTGTTAGGCAATTACGCTATTCATGAGTTTCCAAGAACATTAAGTTCCATTTCATTCTATTTATTTCCAGCTAACAATCTTTTATAGAGCAAAGCATTATGCCAGATACTAGGAAAGATATAAAGAAGAGTGAAACATAAGCCATGTCTTCAAAGCGTTTGCATCCACCGTGCCCCAGGAGTGAAGGGAGCAGATTGCTGGCCGTGCACAGAGCTGGGACACCTGACCCTCGGGGTTCCAAATGGGCTTGCTGGTGTCACATTTAATTTGAGCTGGATGTTGTTCCTCCCTGAACTGAATCAGAGCTGCTATCTAGGTAAAACACGTGAAAAAAGATCCCCTCAAACTCTCTCGGAGGTGGAATAAAGAGAGGAGAATAAGGTGGGCCAATGAGAAGGGGCTATAACCAGGTGGGCTGGGGACAGCAGATAGATGCCAGAGGACAGAGGGCCGGTGTCAGAGGACAGTGTGGGCTGCTGCTGCTGTCCTTGCACTCCTGTGAGCACTGCTTTCCTGGGACAGAGTGGGAAGTCAAATGAGGGGAGGAGCTCTTGAGAATTGGGCATATCTGGCAGCATTTAAATCACAAACCTCTTCAAATTCTGCCTTGGAAGAGGTGATGTGAGGCCCTTTGGTCATTCTTCGGGCTGCAGACACAACCCTCCACCATCCTTAGGCAGGAAGGACAAGGGCAGCAGCCAATAGCTCGCCACACAGTTAGCACGGATCTGGGTACAGCGAACACACGTGGACGCGTTGAATCATCACTTTGAGAAGCAGGGACTGTTCCAATCTCCATTTTATAGAAATACATGGTGCATTTTGAAGGAGATACATAACTTTTCCGGGCCATCAGATAGTAAGAAAGAAGCACAAGATTGGCTTCTAGGTCCAGGCTTCAGCTCCACACAAAAATGTGCTCACATTATTTCAACCTCACACAGAAAGAAAACCCACAATTCCCTCAATAGATAATTTATTTTTGCTTGGGTCAAATTCCTCTTTATTTTTTCTTGCTGATGTTATACTTGAAGATTGCTGAAAGTTCTTTGACTGGAATTCTCAACTTCACACACCGTTCTCCTCACTTAGAAGTTAAGTCAGTGAGCATGTGGATAACTGCTGAGTTGACATAACTTAAACCAGGCTCTCCGTGGTGTCTGTTGGCTACTCACCTCCACCTCCCCCTTTAAAGACCTCTCTCCTTCCCAGGACAGAAGGTGGAAACTAATGTTTCATTTTCTCCTCATTTGATTCCTGGCCAGGGTTTTCCCCTGAGAAAACTTGACAGAAGCAAGAGTCATTATTCTCATGAGCCAGATGTGGCCCGATTCCTAGCGGAACTGTCGCAGTGGTCCATTATAGGCTGGCTCAGTCAGTGCTCACTAGATACGATACAAGATGTGCGAATGTGTGAGGGTTCATGAGGTGGTCACACAAAGGTGTGCAAAAGGCTCGTCTGAGTGCTGGAGATCTGAAGGTTCCAGTCAAATGGTGAAGGCCTGGGGCTCCCTGGACTTGCTCCATGCAAGCCCATATGAGGAGGCCTCGGGGTCTACGTGGAAAGTTGAAGAGTATGCACTGGAAGCCTGGAGATGGCATGCAGGGGAAGACTGGAGTTCCTCCAAGTAATGGAAGGAGCCTTCCTTCTTTGTTTATTTCTATTCCTTCCAGGCTACAGGCCCATTGGAACAGCCAATTGATTGGTGCTTCTCACACCTAGACTGGGTTGTCTGTGTTCAGCAAACCCCTTAGTCATAGCCAGAACCTACTGATCCAATCAGCTGGGGGTTTCTTACTAAAGTTGACACCACAGGCAGCTGCCACACCCTGCCAGGACTCTAAAGCAATACAGGGTTACGACTTCTGGCACCACTGATTGACATCAGACATCGCAAGGCATTGCTAGTGGGAAATCCTCATCATCTTCCTCTTTGCTGCTGAAGTCACTCTGTTCCTATGACCACATGGTCAAGGGCGGCTGGTGCCAAGGCCTAGCTAATGTCTACTGGCTGTGGCAGCTCTCATGGTTTGGTTCCTCAGCGTTTCCTCGATGGTAGATGCTTTCTTGAGGGTGTTAACACATGATACTATTGTGTTCAGAATGGAGCTCACAACCATATCTAAAGCCTCATGCTTTCACACCAGAATTTTTTTTTAAAAATAGGCTTAATGGTTATGGCACTTTTAAATTCACAGTACAATTAACAGAAAGGCCAGCAATTTGCCATATGCACATATAGCCTCACACTGTCCATGCCACCACCTGAGTGTGGTATTCTTATAGCTGAATGTATGTCTACACATCACCAGTGCCCCAAGTGCAGCAAGGTTTAATTATCTATGTCTCTGCTGGAGGATGTATGGATTGTTTCTGCATTTTGTCAACTGAGAATAAGACTGCCATAGCCATTCATGCACAGGTTTTCATGTATATATGTTTTCATGTCCTTTGGGTGAATAACAAGGTGAGAAAATGCTGGGTTATGTGGAAGAAACTGCTATTCTGTCTTCCAAAGTGTTTGTGTTACCTTTTTTAAAAAAAGAAAATAGAAAAATAATAGATAAGATATCATAACTGATACACAATCAAAATATGAGATGATAGGTATTGGCAAAGGACCTCAATAGACACCTTACCTAAGAGGGTACATGGATGGTAGGACCAGAGAAAGAAAAAAACTCTTACCCATGTGCCAAAAGTCAGTTGTTCAGATGGGAACCTGGTTTTGAAACACTAAGTAATTAGAATTAATTAGCAAATTATTAAGAATTTAGTAAGCAAAGTCTGCACCTCTAGGCATTTACTTTCTTAGTAGCTTGTTAATTTTCAGTCCTCACCAAATGGAATCTGTAGAAACAATGTAACAGTGGTTGTTACACTGCACAGTGCTGCCTTCCGTGTAGTTGCTCAGATTGCAGACACAGACATATACAATTGGTTAAAGTAAAAATTTGAAGCATTAACTACTAACTTCAAAAAGCTGACAGAAAGTAGTACAATCATCTGAGCTCCTGTGACCTCTTCCCTTCCTTTCTTTCCTGTCTCTTTTCCCTATCCCCAGTTGTTCCTTCCTTTTGCTCACTTTCTTTCCCCTTCATTCTATCTATTGGACCTTTCAGATTTTATTTATTATTTCATGTTCTTACACCAGGGAGATAATATGATGCTTACATTCACGGGTCTGATTTATTTCACTTATGAGTATGGTCTCTAGTTGCATCCATTTACCTGTAAAAACCACGAGTTTATCTTTCTTTCCAGCTGAATAACACTCCGTAGAATAACAACGCTGCATCACTGCTATCCATTCCTCCACTCACGGGCATTTGGGCTGTTTCTAAGCTTAGTGCATTCACACCACAGGCCAGACTTCCTGTTGTTCCTGGGTGCATTTGTTGTGCCAGTGCTTTGGACTTAGCCAAGGCCCACATTTCGAAGGCCCACATCTTGTTTTAGATGTGCATTTCTCTGATGACACGTGGGCAGAGCTTTCTTCTTTCTCTTTTCTGTTTTGCCTTCTACATACCCTCTTAGGTAAGGTGTCTATTGTGGTCTTTTGCCAAAAGTTGGGCTCTTCAGATGGGAACCTGGCTTTGACATACTGAGAGTCAGCAAAGTCTGCATCTCTAAACAGTCACTTTTTAAATAGCTTACTCTAATTTTCACTCATCACCAAATGGAATCTGTAACCATAAACTCCATTTTATTGAAGTATAAAAGTAAACAAAATTTATATACAGTTCTTATAGTTTCATTGTGTACTGCAGATAAACATATCCGCTGTGCCCATTAAATGTTGTATAAATAGGTAACTGGTCTTTTTTTTTTTTTTTTTTTTGTCTTTTTGAGACAGGGTCTCACTATGCAGTTCAGACTGGACTTAAGCTCACTTTGTAGCTCAGGCTGGTCTTGAACTCACAACAATCCTCCTGCCTCAGCCTCCCAAGTGCTGGGATTACAGGCCTGCGCCACCATGCCCGGCTGGTAACTGGTCTTTTATATTCCATGAATTATGTAAGAATCCTGACAGCATTATTCTATAGATGGCTATTATCTGAGCTTTTAGGACAGCTGGGGACAAGAGCTTTTCTTTCTCCTTTCTTGATTGCCAATCACACGTAGACCAATATTATAGAAAATATAATAAAAATTAATTACTAGGGCATCAGTATTAAATGATCGACCCCAAGAAGCAGTTTGAAGGTAGTAGTTACACTGTTACTGTAACTCTGCAGACAATTCAAGGATGTCAGACCTCCTGAATGGTTTTCTTACAGCTATGGAGAAAGAACCAGACTCTGAACCCATGCAGTGCAGAGGAATGTACTTAGGGGCAGGTGAGCTGATTTAATTTGATAATTCCACTTCAAGATCCCAACAGCACTCTATTATTTTGGACATCTTATGCTACGGTACATAAGAAAATCCTGGCATTTCAAATTCACTTGGTGTAATACTATCTTTGGTTGGAAATTAGCACAAAATGTGAGGTGTAATATAAAAATAGTTATGGAAATATAGGCAAGGTGTGTTTTTTTATATAATTCTTAAGACATGCAAAGGATAATATATATTTATAGATACAAACATGGAGCAAGCTTTCCAAAGTAAATGAAGTGATAAATAACATTCCACTACAGTAATTATCACGGAGAAGAAAAGAAGAAGGAGTGGGATCAGAAAAGTTTATTCAGGGGAACTTTGCCTCTAATATTGCATTTCTGTACAAAGTTATAAGAAAATAACTGTCTCAGTTACACTTCTCTCACTGCTGGGACAAAATACACTATGCCCAAACTTAGGGAAGGAAAGGGTTAGTCAGATCACAGTGTGTGGAGGTTTCAGCCCATCTCTAGGCTCCAAGGTAGCATGGCATACGGCAGAGGGCAGCAGCTCATGGTGGTGGAAAAGAGCAGAACGGCAGGAGCAGAAGGGCGGGGCAGCAGCAGCAGTGGCTACAGCGCGCAGGCCCCTCTCCGTCACATTGCGCTCAGGCTGTCCCCCCAGGCCAGGGGTAGCACCGACACCCGTAACTCCCGCAGCACTCACACCCATCATCAGCCCCTGCACCGGGTCATGAATTAATCACATACTCTAGAAGTCTGCCTCAAAACCGTATGAGGCTTTGGGGGGACAACGACACAAACTGCAACACGACTGATGCAAACATTATGCAGTGTTGACATTTGTCAAATTCAAGAAGTGATACGCAACGCATATTAGTAATTGCCTTTGAAATATGCTTCGAAATTTTCATTATATATTATTCGTTATGCATTTAACACACAATTATATATACATACATTCAGCAATGTATTCATTATATATTTATATCTTTGAAATAGCAGAAAGCAAACCTTATGAATTCCCCTTTGCTGGTCCAGATGCTGGTGTTGCCTGGGCTCTGGGATGCTCTGGGCTCCTAAAGATTGTTTCCAAGTTATTGATATCCTAACAAATAATTGCAAAAGGTAGCAAAATATTATATTTATTGAAAGTAGTAAAGGAGTACTCTCTGTAGAGTAAATGTGGGACACTGAAAGCCATTCCAGCGGCTGTGCCAACAGGCTGCCATCTTTAGTATGACATCAGATCTAGGCCACCAATCAAAGATCTGCTTGGTCTCATGCCAGAAAAACTGAAGATCGAATTTTCTGATTGGTTCCAGGCACAGGCCTTGAGAAGTTTTTCTCTGTGTGCGCGTGCATAGGTATGTGCATTCATGATTGACCGGAAGCACAGATTGTGGCCTAGAGCCTGTGATTGGCAGCTGCAGTAGGGGCAGTCTTGTGCAATTTGAACCAGTATTTGATGGAATTTGACATTACATCCAGACAGACAATATTAGAATTGATTTGACTTGGATGACACCCACCTGGGGTTCAGCAAGAACTGATCAGAGCAGGTGAACCTTAACATGTATCTGTCATCAGGAGTGAACTACTCTACATTCAATGGTGAGTGAGCAGGTTGTGTGTGTGTATGTGTGTGTATGTGTGTGTGTGTGTAGGACAAAAAGGTTCTTTTTCCATGTCTTTTGTACAGGGAATTTGGACTCAGAGAGTCCAAATTGCTAGGGTTGCTTGGGACCTCACATACTTTCTGATCTTCCTGAGATTTCCTAGGGGACCATGAGAGGGACGATGGTTGATGTCAAGACCTTGGCATGATACTTAGTTGTTCTCATTCTTGATAGACCAAAACAAACATCTCAAGTTATGGTATTTCTGGGAAAAGAAATGAAGGAATGTGTAGACAGTGCTCAGCGCAGTGCAGGGAGTGGCTGAGGCTGGGAATTGATCACAAGTGCAGGCGGGGCTGAGACAAAGCTGGCTGGAGACCAGGGGAGCTCCTGGAGCCGTGTGAGCAAGCTGTGCCAGGTTGAGCGCTGGTTGCTAGGAGGAGAGGCTCAAACTGGCACCAGCCTCCCAAGCATGTAGATCTTGAGCAGTTCCTCTTTTTCCACCTGGAAAGAGGCCTCCACCTGACCTCAGCTTTCATCTCTTGACTTATTTTCTTAATACCCTCACCATTGTTTGGGGGGACCCCTGAGAGCTGCATGGGTTACGGAAATCTAGGGCCTTGTGTATTTGGATGTCAGCTAGCAATGAGTGAGACGAATGGCAGGCTGTTGAGAAATCTGTTTTTTGGTCCCCTTGATGCCAAAGTGTTCATTTGGCTGCCAAATTTAGGCTTGCTCTATGTTAAGAACAAACTGGATGTTCTACACGTGGGCTATTTTATTTTTTCTTTTTGAGGCAGGATTTCACTATACAGTCCAGGCCGACCTTGAACTCATTTTGTAGCCCAGACTGGCCTCAAACTCACAGCAGTTCTCCTGCCTCACCCTCCTGAGTGCTGAGATTGCAGGTGCCCCACCACGCCCAGCACACAGATCAGTTTAGAATGAACTCCTGCTTGTAGTGATAAAGTAGGGAAGCAACTGCCTGGACCTTTTTCTTTCATTTGAAGAGTTTCATTAACCTAAAATCCAAGTTCATTGTGACTTCAGTAGATGAGAAAAAGTGACCTTGCTGATGGGTAGCACTTTCACATATTTTAAAGTTTTGGACAAGCAGTTACCTTCAGCGTCCTGAATGTCCTGTCACCACCGAGCGGGATGTGGTGCAGCAGCACCAGTGCTGTCTCAGTGCTGAATTCTTCTCTTAGGTAAGCTGCCCAGCTCTCTCAGACCGACCCCAAAGGAGTTGCCAGCATGCAGCCGAGGTGAACACTTGAAGGTCTGAAAGCTTTCTAAAGTATAACTCTTTTGATTATAAATGCAAAGTAATGTTTGTTGTAGGAAGTTGTGAAGCAGAGATGTTATGGTTTGAAGGTGTTTCCCCAAAGTTCCTATGTGAGAAACTTGGTCCTCAAGGGAATCTGCTCAGTGTATTTCAGGAAGGGGTCTTTGGAAAGGAGTGAGGATTATAGACAATCATGAGAGTGAGACCCTGTGGGTGGAATTAGTGGCTTTATAAGAAGAGGAAGTCAGTCCTGGGCTGACAGGAGCTCACTGGCTCGCCCTGTGACACCCTCCCTTCTGTTTTGGTGCAGTGACAAGACCTTTATCAGATGCCAAGCGGTCTCAGGTATCACACTCTTGGGCCTCCAGCCTCTAAAACCAGGAGCCAAATGAACTTCTGTGCTTTATAAATTACCCAGTGTCAGATATTTTGTATAACTACAGAAAATAGGCTAAGAGAAGACATATTTAATTCAGATTAAAATTAAGGATATATAGTCTAGTCAGTTCCAGTTACAGTCTTGTCCTCTTGTAAATATTTTTGTTTTGTTTTATGAAGATAGGGTCTCACCATGAGGGCAGGCTGGACTTGAACTCACTACACTAAGGCTAGAATTGAACTTTCAAGGATCCTTCTACCTCAGCCTCCAGAGTGCTGAGATCACAGCTGTACATCAATCAATGCATCTGACCTCAGATTTTTTTTTTTGTGAAATGAATAGTTTTATATAAAAGAGAAAGATTGTTCTAAGAAACAAATTTACATGCATTTTAATGATTTCTGTGTATTTGCAATCCTTATAGACTGAAAAACTCTATGGCATGGTAAGAAATACAAATCAACATCCTATCTACTACCTGTCATCATCTTCCAAATAATCAATAATCTATCAGAAAACTAGGTTACCTCCCTAGATGCTATAAAGGCTTCACTTAATCTGCAGATTTTTGGAAGTGTTTCCATTACTTTGTCTTGTGTTATGGTTTGTGTCTAAACCCTCCAAAGCCTCGCACAGTCATGTGGTGGTGTTTAGAGTTTGTAATTAATTCATGATCCAATACCAGGATTATGAGTGCCCTGGAGTGGGAAACAGGCTTGCTAACTGCCTCAGCTGCTCCTCCTCCTTTTGCTCTTTGCTGTCTTCTGCTGCCATGACTGGCTATCCTCTTCCATGTGCCACTCTGCCTTGGAGCCAACTACGTATGGACTGAAACCTTCACTACTTGTAAACTAAATAAAGCTTTCTTTCTTTAATTCTGGGTATTGGTTTTTTTTTATCCCAGCAACAAGAGAAAAGTACCTAAGATACCTTGTCCTTAGTTTCTTGCTTTAGGATAATCTTTATTTTTCAGATAAAGCTATTTTTCCTGTCTGGTAACTGCTTCTCCTCGCTGAACAAATGATTGGTCACTGGTGTGCAGGGTTACCGATCAGGTGCCAGGGGAAACAAGGTGCTTTCAGACTTGATGCTGCAAGCGGTATGGCTGCAGGCAAACCCAAAGTTTGCTCTCTGGTCTTCTAGCAAGAAAACCTAAAGTCAAAGTTAAACTTCCTTTGCAAATTTTTGGGAAACAGAAAGAAAAAAAGTTTAATCAGAAAGTTCTCCTGTATTTGAAAAGCTCTTTTAAAGTGTTGCCTCTTGGAAGTTTTTTCTCTTGGGTAAAAACTTGATTCTGAAGTGAGTCTTCAGGGTCTAAAGAGAAGGCTACCATGATTGGGAGTCTTGCTGCCATGAAGTTCACTATTTGATTGTCAACTACATCCTAAGGATAAGGGTGAAAGGAGAGAGACGGAGCAGGAGGACCTTGACAATGCTCCACAGGGCTTGGAAACACTGCCAAGAATTCTAGATCATTATCCTTGAATATGGAGGACAGGGAGGCAGGTGTACTGCATTATATGTAGTATTGAAAAAAATACAGTTACACTTCCACGAAATGGCTGATTAACTATGTCAGGCCAAATCTGTCTTTTTTTTTTTTTTTCCTGAACTGGACATTGAACTCAGGCCCTTGTCCTTGCTAGGGAAGCACTCAGTCTACTGAGCCATCTCCCCAGTCCTCCAAATCTGTCTTTAATGATAACTGAAATAGCTGAATAAAGGAACCAAAATATCAAACCATTTGAAGACACCTGTAAGCTACTGAGGGGATAGCACTTGTGAGACCAAGAACTGGGGGGGAAAGGAAGGTCACTGCTTCCCTCCCAAGCACTGGGAATTTGAAGGCAGCAGGAGGCTGTGGAGCTGTGAGGGAGGCTAGCTGTCTTGGGACTGGAAGGCCAGGAGCATTCCAAGGCTCCACTGTCTGGTGAACTGGTGAACTGGAAGCAAACTGACCCTTGGAAGACAGAAGCTAAGATTCAAGTGGGTTGACTTGCTAGGTGGAAACCAAAGGAGGTTAAATCTGAGGCTGTCTTGTCCCTCGTCAGCCGTGGCTGGCTTGTGGAAGAGCAGTCATGTCCTCCCTTACTGAGCTCCCCTACGAGCTCCCTGTGCCTACACCTCAGGGCTTTGTGCCACAGATTTGGAGGGGATTGTTTTCATAGAATAAAATATCAGCTAGATACAGGTGTTCTCTCTTTTTTGGTTTGTAATTTCCAATGTTTTTTTTTTTGTTGTTGTTAAAAAAAGTTTAGGATGTTATGGAATGCTTAGTAAATTAATTAAGCACACCAGCAGGTCAACAAATTGTAGGATTTGCTATTTTTATGCTTATTCTTAGCATGTGTGAGGCCCTAAATTCTATCATCAGCACTGAAAAGGAAAATCATTGAAAAATATTTTCTGAGCCCCTAAGTGGAACTCAGTGCATTCAGCTTCTATAACGCTAGGCACATTGCCACTGGCCAGGTCTAAGGGAGGCACACTCTGCCCTCCTGTGCCCTGACACTGCCAACTTTGCCCAAGATAAAATGGCCCCCAGGCATCCATTTATCCTTTTGGATGGAACTTCAACATATAAAGCATATATTAGTTGGTGTTTTACTTGAGAAAGAGATATAACACACAAGACATGAAAATGCATAAGATTTTATAAGATTGGCTTACGATGCTCAGCCCTGGAGCCTGATGTGTGCAGAGGACAGCTGCACCCCAGAGACACAAGGGTCCACCAAGGCCTGGAGCTCACTGCCGTGCCCTGTTTGAGCTCATATGAGGAGTCCACTTGTATGAGGAGTCTGGTGGATCTGTGACCAATGGCTGAAGGATCCCAGACAGAAACCGAAGCAGAAGCCAAGGTGAGGGAGGAGACTGGAGCTCCTCTGAAGAAACAGCAGCAAGTGCATCGTTCTTCATTTCCCCTTTATTCTGTCCAGGCAACAATCTGCCCCAATGGTAGGTCTTCCACACTCTAGGGAGTGGAACTGCTGAGGTGATTTAGTTAAACTTCTTTCTCTCTCTGTATGCATTTGGCACAGGGTCTATAGGGTGTCACTACGTAGGTTGGACTCTTAGTGATTCTTTTGTTTTCATCCTCCCAAGCTCTGGGATTACAGGAGCGCACTACCACGCATAGTCTCAATCACCGTCTCAGGGTGCTCTGGGGGCAGGACCAGCACGGCACTTCGGGGATTGAACTCCAGTCTCTGTGATCTGTCTAAGCAGGTGCTTAAGTCCACTGAGCTATCTGGCCAGCCCAGTTAATCTTCTCTTAACTAACCTTTTCAAATTGACAATCAACCATCACAAAACACATACTGAGGTTATTTTGGCTTTAAGTCACATTTTGAATGTCTGTATGCATTTGAAAGTGAATTTTGGATCATCATGTTAAGCCTAAAGGGCATGCCTTGCTTGACAACTGATGCTGTTAAGTGATTACTTGGGGATTTTGGTACACTATGCTTGTCCATTGTCAGTATGTACAGGGTGCCTGAAACAATGGTGGTAGATCCTTGACTAGTTATCCTTCCAAAAACCAAAGTGAGACCCCAAAATTAATGTTGTGAGGCTCAAGGGCCAAATCAAGCTCTGCAACATTCTAGTAGATGTCATATTTCATAGTACCTGTAGTCTCAGCACCTTCAGTCAGTGCCATTCATTTTATTGGTCAACATGAAAGAAACCATTCTATTTTTAAGAAAGTTCCCAGAGTACTGGAAGTCTGGGTCTCTCTCCTGCATTTTTATTAGTTAGTTGCTTTTAATGAATGTCTTAAAGTTTTTTTTCCTGGTGGCAGTTGTGACATAAAGGCTGACCCCTGATTGACTGGTTTCTGCTTACAGCATGTCACTGAAAGCACTTTTGCCAGCGTTCCTAGTAATCTCTTTAACTGACCTTTAAAAACTTAGTTGATGTTTGGGAAGCACGTCACAGCTACTATCTGTCTGTCGGTCGGTTGCCTGCCTGTATTCCTTCTTTCCCTTTTTATTCTGTGTGGTATTGGGGCTGAGTGCAGGGCCTTTACACTGAGCTACATCCAGACTTTTTAGGATCGGGGAAAGAGTCTCTTAATTACTAAGTTGCCCAGGTTGGACTCTAACTTGCAGTTCTCCTACCTTAGCTTCCTGGAGACATAGGATTACAGATGTGTGCAACTAAACTTGCATGCCTGACCTCTTACTTCTCTTATTTGTAAAGGCGTTTCTCTTAAAACTACCATAATGGTGCCAGGGAGATGGCTCAGTGGAATAAGTGCTCCCTGGCAAGCACAAGGGCTTGAGTTCAATCCCCAGTTCTGAAAAAACAAAACAAAACAAAACAAAACCCTACCATTTATAATGTTATGATCAGACTTCCTCTTGAAGCACCAGGTGAAGCTGCTTGGAGTATGAGGGGATGAGACACCTGTCTGCTGTAGGATTCTAGACAAAAGGCGAGAGCCAGGATTCATATTAACACTGATCAAGAAGGGAGAGGACTTACATACCAACGCAAAGTTTGATTAATTGATTAGGTATATAAAGTGAATGAGAAAAGGAGAAAATTTCATAGAAAATCCTTAGGGTATTTAGCTTATATAATTAAGTTGATAGTGGTATTTTTACTTTTAAAAAGAAAAGTGAAAGAAGAGTAGGGTGGTGGGTCTTTAGTGGTGATAACAGATAGATTTGGAGAAGTGGAAAAAATAACTCAAGAAAAATACATGAACAAAAATATCTAGGCCCAATCCTGGAAAAAAATGTATACTTACAGGATGAGTAGGAAGTGAGGCTTTCAAGTGGTAAATGCTTGCCTCATTACCCAGAGAAGAATGCTTTAATCTAGGACCACTCTTCCTTCTTCACCTTCTCAGCCCTGGCTCTTTTCCCTTGTCTTGCTTTCTTCGCTTCAGCCACTCTGAAACATTCTGTGGCTTAACCACGATCTCCCTTACCTCTAACTCTCCTCCCCTGTGGAAGTTGGGACCAAGGAGTAACCCTTTCTTTCCTCTTTTAACTTTAAGTGTTTGGTATTTTGTCTTAACAATAAGACAGATAACCAAGACACCAACAGACAAACAAAACACGCCCTTGGAATACTGGAGAAAAACACACTCCTTAAGTATGTGGGGTATGATTAAAATATAAAGAGTATATGCTTGAATTAAACAAACAAATTAAGACACGACACTCCCCCCTTTGGGATACGCTCCTTCACTTGGCACACATCTAACGCACCCTTCCTGCTGCCTTCTGTAGCTGTTCTGGAAGTCCTCTTTCATGTGTTTTTATAAGGGGTGATCAAAAATGTTGTGAAGACTGGGTGTGGTGGTGCACACTTGTAATCCCAGTGCTTGGGAGTCTGACCTATGCAGTGAGACCCTATAGATCTTGTACTAAATACATAAAAATAAAAAATAAAACATGTTGCGAATGCTTCTGTCAAGTGACACTCAACATTAGGGCAGCCTCATAAAAACACTATGCTGCATCCTCACCTTTTTTTTTTTTTTTTTTTTTTTTTTGTGGCACCAGGGATTGAACTCAGGATCCTGTGCTTGCCAGGTAAGTGCTTATTCTCCTGAGCCATCTCCCTGTCCCCTCATCCATATTCTTCATGGGAAATGGTCCCACATGACCTCTGTCTGGTTCTTCCCCCAGCAAAATGACTATGAGAGAAGATCTGGGCTGCTTCAGGATCTCAAGGCAGCCTGGAAGACACCCATAAAGGCAGAGGATTTCCTGAGCTTCTTTCCAAGTGGCGAGAGTGGTGGGATGTCTGCAGCGAGGGGAGGACCCTGAAGGAGATCTGTGATGATGTCTGAAATGCTTCCCACCCTCTGAGGCCTCGTGAGCTCAGAGGCAAGTCTGAGAGAAGGTGTTGGGCCCCTGAAGAGCTGTAGCCCGCTGGCTGTTAGGAGGTGGGCCTGGTTGAAGAGGTGGTCACTGTGGTGTGATCCTCAAAGATATCTCTCCCTTTCTGGCTCCTTCTCTGACTGTTTTCTGGCCACTGTCATGAGCAACTTCCTTCCAAGGACAGGGATCTGCCTCCCTGCATGGCACCCCAGGACTCTGCCATTCTGCGAGTGCCTCTTTCAGGGCCTGGGCCTCTGCTCAGCTTATGGAGGGAGACCTCAGTTCAGGCCACGAGTTCTCTACTTCTGACTTTGAGTATCCATGCTCTGGGATGCTCTACTTTGCAATGACTCTAAGATTTGACTTTTCCACGTGACACAATGGCATTTTTTGACTTTGAGAGGTTAAATTGTTTCATAGATCTACTTAGTAAACAGAGAATTGGTGCTAAATGGTTTCAAAAAATTAGAAATTTCTGCCCCTCCACTGATTTAAGCAAGGTTTGAGTTTCTGTCTTTTTTATTTTTATTTTATTTATTTTTCATTTATGTATTTGGTACAGGGTCTCACTATGGACTCGTAGTGATCCTCCTGTTTTCAGCCTCCCCATTGATGGGGTTACAGGCCATGCCCAGACCGGGTCACCAGCTCAGTGTGCCCTGAGGAACTGGGGATCGAATCCTGGGCCCTGAGCTTACCAAAGCAGGTGATTAGTCTGCTGAGCTATCTCGGGGCTCAAGGCTCCATCTCTTGTGCAGTCATAGGCTTTGCCTTTGGGTGTGGGCACTCTCACTACCCTCTGCTTCATCCTCTGGAGACTCACTGGGGTTGAGGTGGACACATGTGACTGCCTGGGTCGCTTGTGCTCTTCACCCTCCACGTCCATCCTTCATCCTTCATAGCTTCTCTGTTAGCTTGCTCTCAGAGTGATTCACAGCATTCTGTAAATTCTGGCTGGCATCCAAAACTGACTTAAAATATAGCTCCAGATGGAGATGCCTACTCAAGTCCACCGGATGAACAACTAAAGAAAACAAGTAAATGTCATCACTAGATGCTGCGTTAAATTTGGCAAAGAATGCCACTGGTGTTTCGATAGGGACTGTGTGGAAGCTGTGGGACATTTTTGGTTGCATGGATATTTTAATAACATTAAGTCTCCCAGTCCGCAAACACAGAGTATCTTTTCATTTATTAGTGCTGGGGATCGACTGCGGTCCCTTGCCCCTGACTGATTTTTTTCTCAAGAAGGCACTTTAGACAACTGAGCTAATCTGCCAGCCCCTTCTTTTATTTGTGTTTTCTTGAACTTTTTCTCTTACTGTTTTATAGTTTTCAGTATACAGATCATTCATGTCTTTGTTTAACTTTATTCCTAAGGAGTTTGTTTTATTTTTGTATTCTTATAAGCAGAATTATATACTTGATTTCTTCTTGGGATAGTTTATTGTTACTTTATAGAAACTACCGATTCTTTTGTGAATGCATGCTGTAACCTGCAACTTCAATTATTTACTAGTTACAACAGGTTTTTTGTAGTGTGTTTTAGATAGCTTTACATAAAAGAGAATAGAGGGCCTGGGATATAGGTCAGTGGCAGAAGCACCTGCCTGGCAAGTGCAAGGTTCCAAGTTTGATTCCCTGATATGAAATATATAGAGACAACACCATGTCTTTACTTACAATTTGATGTCTTTTCTTTCTTTTTTTTTATTAATTTCTGTGGCTGGGACTTCCAGCACTACACGGATTAGAAGAGGCAAAAGAGATCAGCTTTTTTCTTGATCTTAGAGAAAATGTTTTCACTTTTCACCACTTACTGTCACGTTGGATGCAGGACTGTCATGCGTTGAGGTACAGTCCTGCTCCGCACAATGTAACTGCTCAGAGAATTTTAGCCATAAAAGAACACGGAATGTTGTCATATACAATTTTTGTTCCTCTTTTGAGATGTTTATATTTTTGTCCTCTCGTCTGTTAATAGAGCACAGTTATGGAGGTGTGCATGTTAAAGAACCCCTGTATTCTTGGAGTAAAGCTGCTCTGTTCATGGTGAGCTATTTTTTAAAGCTGAAATCAATTTGCTAGTACTTCGTTGAATTGGCCTAAGGTTTCTGTTCTTATAGCATCTTCAGTACCATAGTGATGCTGACCTAATACAGTGGATTTGGAAGTGTACTCTCAACTTTTGAAGTAGTTTGAGAAGGATTCATATTAATTCTTTAAATGTTTAATAGAATTCAGTTGTGAACCCATCAGGTCCTTTTCTTTGAACAAAGACTTGTTATTCCTGATTCAATTTCCTCACTTATTATTACTATGTCAACGCTTTTTGTTGCTTTATAATTTGGCACAGGTAGTCTGTAGGTACAGACTTGTACGAACTTGTCTTCATCGCTTGGGTCACTCGGCCTTGGCTGCTATGTAATCATGCCTCGTAATCTCTTACGATCCTTTGCACTTTTATGAGACTAGCTATTAGATCCCTATTTTTTTTTTTTTTTTTTTTTTTGGTGGAATCAGGGATTAAACTCAGGCCCTCGCACTTGCCAGGGCAGCACTTATTCCACTGAGTCATCTTCCCAGCCCCTAGATCTCTATTTTCATTTCTGATTTTAATTGAACCTTCCTTCCTTCCTTCCTTTCTTCCTTCCTTTCTTTTTTCTTTCTTTCTTTCCTTTCAAAGCATAAATGGATTTATTCATCAGAAATTTAAAACTACATACTCAGAGAAATAGAGTGCAGAGGCATGAGAGGGAGAGAGAAAGCAGGGACTATAGTTTGGCACAGAAAATATTTATGTGGATTTTGTGTTGGTGATCTGGTAAATTTGTGAATGTATAAGTGTTTCTGTCTTGCTCTTGGTTTATATGGGAAAAAGGATACCCTCCCCCCCCAAAGACGATGACCCATTTTATAGGTGAAGGGTATGAGCCCCACCAAGTATTTTCTTATTTTTTGAGAAGGGATAGGTGTTTTCCTGAAAACATTCTGAAACTCTTTCTGCTATTCCTTTACCTTAAAATCAAGTTTCTGTCTTTTATTTTATCAAGTAAGGTAATTCATGGATTTAAAGTATCTTTAAGTGATTTGATTGTGGTGGTTCTCAATAGGAGAAGCAGACATGAGCCTAGGGAACACTGACATGCGTAACTTTGGATAACTTGTGTTCCAAAGTTATGGTCTTGAGATAGCTCAGTAGAATAAGCACTTCCCTGGCAAGCACAAGTGGCTGAGTTCAATCCCTGGTTCGGCCAACAAAACAAAACAAAAAAACAAAGTTATGGTCTTAGAAGTATAATTTTTAATTATAATTTTTATCTCCTTTCTATACATCTTTATCTCTTGTATCTTATGACACTCCTCCTGACCCCCCCTCCTGCCATAGATTTTGATCCCTTGTTCTTAAGCAGTGTAGCTGGGACAAGCATCTGTCTATAATTGCTTTAGGCTGAAGAGGGGGTATTGGAATGGGTTGAAGTTCAATAACTCTTAGCATCTATTTGTTTAAGTTTGGAATTGGAACTTATTTGTTTCATTTTAAAATCAGATCCACTAGTCAATATTAATTTCCACTTTTGTAATAAATATCTTCCCCCCAAATCGACCAGAGTAGGTGTCATGTATGGTAGAAAGACTCTTTTGTGGGTGTGGTCTCTCACGAGGCAAGGATGAGCTACTTTCTAGTCCATGCTGTGCGGTTAGGGCCCTCCGCTGGCCCCGTGGCAGGCCTCTGTTCTAATGTGGGTACAGACACATCCGTGCCAGTGTCTATTACTTCTTTAAAACATTTTCAATTAATCTTTACAAAACACATAAGTCTATTTTTAGTCACTTTCTATGTAAAATAAATTTCTCCTTTTGTAATCTTGCTCTAAGGGTTTTGCTCCCTCATGAGCTGTCTGTCTATATCTAATGTGAGAAGACCTATGTAGAGGCAGCAAAGTCAACTGTCACATATGCTTGCTGTACAGAAACCTAGAGATCCATGGCACATGCAAAACCTTGCATCTCATCCCATCAACCGCCATCCATCATACTGGGCACAATAGTTATTCCTTTTAAATTTAGATCAGCCTTTCCCAGTACAAGACCAAGTTCCCCCAGATAAGGACCCCAAATTCCTGTGGGAGTTGGGGTAGGTTTTTTATCCTCAACAAGAGTGACTCTGCAAGCTGTAGGATTATCTAATCCTGTACTCTACATTATTCCCCTGGTGAGGGAATGGCTGTTGCTGAATCTGCTGCTTTGTTTGCACTGGACAAAGCCAACTGGTATTCTGATTCAGAGGTTTTATTTCATCTGTTGTTTGGCTGGCCTGAGGACAGAACTTTGTCTTCTTTCTTGGCAAAGGTAGGTTTTCATTATGGAACTAAGGATGTTGATGTTTGGCCCAATGCCTACCACTCAGCATCTTGGACAGAGTCTAGGTGCGCAATCTATGCCCGCTACAACTTCGGCATCATTCCCTCAGCCTGACGCAGATGCACCATCTTGCTACTAGATCCAGCAAGAGCGCTGCAATTTTTATGCTGTGTCCCATTTTCGCACAGCTGAAGTGTTTTGTACTATACTCTTTCGCATTTGCAAAACCAGCCATAACTCGAGCCATCATGGTTGTCTTATACAATTAAGTGCCAATATTCTGACAAGCACAAATATATGTTGTCAAATCATTAGCTGATTCTATGGGATCTCAGGTTTGTTTGCAGTCTTAATTGGCATTTGCATATGTCAATTGAACCATTAAATTGTCCAGCAGCTTGCATATTTGGAACCTGTCTGTGAATGGCTTTTTTAACTTAGCCACAAATTGAGGAAAGGGCTCCTTGGACCTTGAAGAATGTGTACAGAGGGCTGCACAGGAGCTCCAGCCTCTGAACTAGTTGACCATGCCCTTTCCACGAGACCTGCCCATTGTGGATATAGCTCATCAGGACACTGGATTTGCTCTACAAGAGGCGCACATTGTCATGTCCCAGAAAGCGTTTCCTCGTCTATTTCTGGATGCAGGTTAGGACCTGTTCTGTTTACATGAGCCTGCTCTGAAACAAGATCTTAAAACTTCACATCAAAATGAAGGAATTGAGTAGGAAATAGACAAGTTTGTGTAGGATGCTTGGCATCATAAGGTGTAAATTGATATGTATGCAAAACTTTCTTTTCTTTTTGATACTGGGTATCAAACTCAGGACCTTGTACTTGCCAGGCAGCACTTATGCCACCTAGCTATCTCGCAGGCTGTATCTAAAATATTTTGTAAGAGTCTCACCATAAATGGACTTTGAACTCCATTGTTAACCACATTTTATTTGAGTTCTTTTTAGTAGCTAATTCAAAAGGCATATGAACAAAACCCTTCTTTCCATTAGCATCTCTCTATCTCCAGCCGGGGAACAAGCAGGGGTGACAATGATTTCCCTTTTTGTGGCCCTTTCACTCCTTGCAGCCTGTATATTTCTGGATAGAGCCACATGGGATGCGTTTTCTAAAGGCTGTGGCTCCTGCCTGAGGTGGTCCCTTCAAAGACTCTGCTTGGGCAGCAGGGGCCTCTGCTGGGAGCTGTCTTGTTTCCTCCAGTGTCCAAAGCAGAAGCTGTTGACTGTGAGCTGTGTGACAGACTCAGAATGGAATGAAACAGATTTCGGGAAATGATTCTCCTGGACTATGTACCTTTCTAGGATTTTATTTGACTCTTTCTCGATCATCAACATAAAAAGTGCCCAACTGAAGAAACCATCGGTTTTCCTCGGCTACCTCTTGTAATATTTTTGTTAGGTCTTTTGTTGGCACCCAAAGCCTGGAGCATCTGTGCGAGCTTTATAACAACTCTATGTATTGTTGCTCCTCAGCTGAAAATTTTGGCTCATTTTAACTCCTAGATAAAATAGCTTGTTCATAGCTGGAAGACTCACCCTTGAATGTTTTTCTTCCCTCTCTTCTCCAGGTGTCTCTGGCAAAGTTTTTCCCTCTGAGGGCCTTCTCTGTCTCTAGTACTTTCCACTCTTATGTAGACTTACTCATTCAGACTAGAAATTCTCAGTCCAAGGATTTTAGGGTCCTATTTGGGCACCAGTTATCACTGATCAGGCCTGCAACCTCCCAAACAAGCGGTCTGCTAAGGTTTAAATAAAAGAGACAAGTGATATGATCTTAGGGCTCCGGGAGGACCAAAACCCTCTAGAAGAATTTAAGATTCTCTGGGGGTTGGGACAAAGAAATTCTCTGGCAGCTCATACGTATTTGTTTTTCAAATAAAGGAAGGGGAGACTGAGGAATGCATGGGAAACTGAGCAGGATCTTGGGAGTCAGCACAAAGACTTCCCCAAGTAGTCAGTCGTGCAATCAGGAGAAGTACCTTACCTCCATGTTACACTCAAAGCAGGAGGAGACACCTGCACTTACAGCCTCTGCCTAGTCAACGGGGGCTGGAGTCCGGCATCCTCAGCAGCGGCCTTGTCTCGGCCTTGGAGGCCTCACGGCACCACAGGCCACGACAGGCCCCAGCCAGGACCAGCGACTCACAGAAGCTCACTCACTGCGAGTCTGCTGCCCATCTCCAGGCAAGGCGCCTAAGCCCGGGACAGACTCACAGATAAACATAAAAAACCGA